>JAJMCR010000039.1:0-95454 GCA_030573095.1 Pichia paraexigua | reverse complement strand
AAAATGAAAATGAAAATGAAAATGAAAATGAAAATGAAAATGAAAATGAAAATGAGAATGAAAATGAAAATGAAAATGAAAATGAAAATGAAAATGAAACTGTTAATGAAAATAATGAGCTTGAAGATAGCAATGATTCTGATAAAATTGGAAAAAGGGACCATCGCAATATTCATAACCATGTTGAGAATGTAAAGGACATTCCAATTGATAATAATTACAAATATTTAATTAATGATAAACAAACTGTTACTAAACTTGATCTTAACGTTCCAATAATAAAATCAGAAGAACCAAATAAAGTTGAATCAAACATCTCTATCAGTGTTCCTATTGATAATCGCAGCGAGATCCACGAAGCTAATGACGACAGATTAAAAACTCAAGAAATTAATACTAAGACTAAAGTTGAAAAAGACCTTTTTAAATCTAGTGATAATAAAGGAGAAAATGATAGGTTTGCAGATGTTGAAGGATGTATTTTTCCAATGTTGGAGAAACAATATAGAGCATGGGAGTTGAAACATACTCCTAAGTCAATTAGAAGAAAAAATCTCAAGTATTTGAATAATTCAAAATTAATTGATATTTCTCAATACAATTTCATTGATAAATCACTTTTGATTTTCAAACAAGCTGACGCTTATATACTTTTCAATAATTTGAAAAACATTTCATCCATACTAGAATGTAAAAAGAAAAAATTAACTGATCGCTATGTTTATTCAAATCATCTTTGGAAGAAAGATATTGAGTTTTATGATAAACAATTAGAAAAGGCTTATGAAAATGAAGATAATGAAAAAACTTTAAATGATCCCACCTCAAAATTGCAACAACCGCAACAAAAGCAACAAGATCAAGTTCTAAAGACCACAAGCTCAAGAAGAAGCAGGCATCATGGCGATTCCGTGAGAACTGAAGCTGAATTTATGGAAATTTTAGCGTCATTGGAACAGGAGCGGGAAAAGGATCCTTTGATTAAAGCACAGTATGGTGCTGCAATTATACCTGATATGATTATGGATCCAATTAAAAAATATGGTTTGAAAAGATATATGGATTTAAATAACCTGGTTAAAGATAAAGAATCATGGGCAAAACGTATTTATACTGATCCAGTTGATACATTTACCGAAGCTGAACATAATAAATTTTGTGAACTTTACACATTTCACCCCAAAAAATTTGGCCGTATTTCAAGAGATATGGGTGGTTTGAGGACTTCTGAAGAATGTGTTTTGCACTATTATAAAACAAAGAAAACAACTAATTATAAGCAATTGGTTGCAAATAGAAATAAGAGACCGAAGAGGAAAATTCTTAGAAAAAAAAAAGATTCAAAGCCAAAACCTGAAACAAGTACGCCTGAAACTTCAAATATTGAAACTGATAATCAAAATCAAACAAACGAAGATGAACTTGATATTTCAAACACCAATATTTTGAATCCTACTGAATCTGAACTTGTTCCCTCTATTTCAACACAAAATGATGAATCTGCTATAATAATTAATCCGGTACCCGTTAGCATTTCACCATCACTTACGTCTGAAGCAAAACTCCTTGGTCATAAAAGAAAAATATCAATTGATAATGATGACTTGAACAACAAACAAAGAAAGGTCTTTGACACAAGTGTCTCTCAACCCACAATGATACTAGATGAATCAATTGAACATAAACCACAATCCCCAATTCCACAACATCTCACCCATCCAATTATGGTTGAAAATAATTTACCACCATTATATCACTACCATGAAGAATCACAGCAATCACAATTGCATGAAGAATCAAAGAAGGGTAAACGTAATAAGAAGAAAGATGAAGATAAACATATTTCCAGTTACTGGAGTGTGCAAGATATTAATATTTTCCCCAGTTTACTGCAAACGTTTGGTTCATCTTGGGAAGACATTGCACAAAGACTAGGTACAAAATCAGCTACAATGGTTAAAAATTTTTACCGAAGAGGTTTATTAGAACATCCTGAATGGCAGACATTTATTCAAGTACAAAACCAAACAAATGGAGGTCAAGAAACATCATCACAATTACTACCACCACCACATTTACAAATCACATCGCAACCTCAAGAAATTCTCAAACCTGTTGAACAAAGTCATGATATAGTTAACCAGACTGGGCCATCAATGGGTTATTTTTATAAGCCGACTAATACATATCCTGCAACTTATTCAAAACCATCATTGGTGCAATTCAATCAATTTAATCAATTTAATCAAGAGCACCAACAAGTATTACCTGAAAAAAATTCGTATGTCCAACATATTCCACAGTTTGTTCCAATAGACCAATCAGTGCCACAATATAGATATTATGTGAATGAAACTTATTCAAATTCACATTTATCAGTTCCACAGCCTCCTATCCAAATACCAGCTCCGGGACCAACACCTGCGCAAAGGCAAGTTCCAAATACCTTACCTCAACCTGGTAGAAGTAATATCATGAATATGACATCATTATTAAATTCAAGTAATAATGGTACTGTCCCATTACCACCAATTCCACCAAATTTTGGATCATCCTCGGTTTTACAGGGTCCACAATCAGCTACTCTACCAGTTCCATTAATTAAAACAGATCCTCATGTTGGTAAACGTCAAAATATTATGAATTTACTTAATAAAGATACCATTAATATTAAAAATGATCCAATTTATGGAAGAACGACACCATTTAAACCCAATATTAGCAATATCATGAATTCTTCACCTGTCCATATTAAAAATGAGAGTGATATCGTTCCGCCTGTGTACCAACCGGAACCGCCAAATATTAGACAAGTCCAAAAGGAACAAAAATCTAATTTTATTGGTGGTACAAGTGCTCTTGATGCACTTGCACAAATTGCATTTGAAAGAAAATAGATTTGTCTTCAACTGTTCACGCTTGTATATAGTGTTTGTTTCTATTTATTCTTGTTATTCCTTTTTTTTTTGTTATTACAACTTATTTCAATTGATAATAACGTGTATATTTTTTTGAGCTATCACTACTGTATATTAAAATGTTTAATAAAAAAAATTAATATTATAAAATTCCAAGTGTCGGAAGAAAACTCTGTCAACTAAAGTCCAAATAATTATGATTGGTATTAAAACAAATTTACAATAGGGAAATTCAAACAAACAAAGTTTATAACTAGTAAAATTTCGATATTTGTAAAACTGGCGATATATACTCCAAAAGTAGTTATTTGTTTTAAATTTGAATACCTCTTTATAAAACAGGAGAAATTAATTTTTAAAGTAAAATCTATAAAAATATCATATTGCAATTATAAATCGATCGTAATGTGTGTGCTTAAGTATCCTTTAAAGGGTCTATAATGAATAGCTTTATATTTCATAATTTCATTTACAAGTTTGTACAATTTGTGATTTACGACCTATGATTCAGATTCACTATCACTATCATAATCTTCCAATGATTCTTGAATAAAAGTACAGACCTCATCAAATCTTTCATCAATTATTCCGTCTAAACCTTCAACATCAGCTCTTAGAACCCTACCATACTTCTTTCTTGGTCTTTTTGAATTTCCTCCGGATTCTTTATCACCCCAACAAGAATGTTTGCTACTTGTAAAAATTAATGAATTTCTGAAATACCAATCAACTATACTTTCATCAATTGTTGAAATAACGGCTCTTAAAACAGTTGCTTTATCAACAAAATTAATGCTTGCTTTAACAAGTTTTCTAACATCTCTATGACCACATAAATGTATTATACCATTATATGCCTCACCTACACCAATGAATGCAATTTTTTGGACATTAAAAAACTGTAAGAAATTATCCCATAAATAGAGTAGAATATCTTGTGATGTAGTTATATTATTATAATGTGCATCATCTTTACCGCTTATGGTAATCGGTATGTTTATATCTATAACGCCCCATTTTTCATTTAATGCCCATTCAATAAAATTTAAGGATTTGTCGACGGTAACAGCATTTGCAGAATCTAAGTCACCTGTAATTGGATCACGACGGGCCCAAATTCTTGAAGGATCGTGAACTATTATAACAAGTTTATCATTCTTATAAATATCTGGTGAACATAAAATTGTTGATTCTTTAATTGATGAAGATTCGGGCAGCTTTTCAATAAATAATGGTAACGAGCTAAAGTTAAATCTGTCAAATAATTCAGATCTTTGGAAGTCTCTAACTGCATCCCCTAATCTATTATTTTTACTTGCAAGTTCAATAAAAGTTGAATCTGAAGATTTTGAGATTAAATTGTCAAAATTGCTCATCACTGATGGTAAGTTATAATCTAATCCAGTATAACCAGGACCTAATGATCTCCAGTATTTTGATTGAATTTTAATAACATCATCGATCACTTCAATTGATTCAGTTTTTGGTAAAATTTTGGCTAATTCTTCAGGTGGTTCACCAATTAAAACTTTTGCAACTCTTAAAGCAGATTTTGCAATTGAATCTAAATTATAACCACCTTCTAAGACAACACATAAATTGCCCTTTGCTAAACTTTTCAACATATGAGTCATTTGTCCATACCCTGCAGGTGAAACATGACAACCACCAATAACGTCACCATCAGCTGCATCAAAACCAGAAGAAATTATAACTAAATCGGGTTGAAACTCATTACAAACGGGCATGACAACTTTACGAAATGCATAAATATAATCGGCATCTCCAACACCTCCAACAGGCCATGGAATATTAACATTAAAACCTTCACCTGGGCCTTCACCAGTTTGATCTGCAGCACCAGCTTTGGTGCCTGGGTAATACTTTCCTTGTTCATATCTATGTAATGAAATATATAAAACTCTTGGATCATTAAGGAAAACTTTTTGAGTCCCATTACCATGATGAATATCCCAATCAATTATGACAATTCTCCTAACTGCCTCTGGGTAGCTTTTCAAAATTGAAGTTGCAGCAACAGCAACGTTTGAAAATAAACAAAATCCACCAGGTGAATCAGGTTCTGCATGATGGCCTGGAGGTCTCACAACTGCCAAGGCATTTTTAACTCTACCTTCAACAACTGATTTACAGGCTTCAATTGCACCTCCACATGATAACTTAGCAGCTAATAAAGAATCATTATTGAAATAAACAGAATCTCCCTTTTCAGTTGCTTTTAAAAGCTCATCTTTATTCATGTTTTGAGTTGATTCAATATATTTTAAATGTTCTTCTGAATGGACAGTCAAAATTTCTTCCTTTGAAGCTTCCCTAATTGGGATTTTTAGCATATATTCGCCAATTTCATCAGAACCACATAAAGTTGGATCAACAATAAGACCATTTTCAGCTAAAATTTTATAAATTCTGTAAATTCTTCTTGGATCTTCGGGATGCGGATCAATATATTCAAAATACGAAGTGTAAAGTTTAGCATGATAACGCATCCTAACATCATAAACTAAACCAGTTTTCAATAAAACATACGATAAATTCGGTTTTGTTGGTTGGACAATAATATCATTATTATTTTCCATTAACTTATCAGTAATAGAAGGTGGTGATAATGACGAATTTTCTGATACATTAGGAATAGTAGCATCTGTCATTTCAATATCTTCTTCTGTTTTAACTGTTGTGGCAGCTGAAGTTAAATTTGTAGATGATTCAGTAAATGGTTTAGTATTATTAGTTGAAATTGAGGTATTTGCATCATCATTGATATTATTATTGGTATCCTCATCTACTTCTTGCGGTCTCTTCAAATTCATTGTTGATATAGAAATGCAAGTAAAAATAATGAGGTAAAAATCTAAAATGTTAAATAAAAAAACAAAATTGACAAACTTAAAATCTCAAGCGTTTTTTAATACTAACTGATCTTGACTATAATAAAGTAAATAAAATACGAAGATAATAACAAAGTACAAAAAAAAGTAAAACGTATGTGACCTGTAAGAACAAAAAAAAAGCAATAGATAGAAGTACGCTAAATATTTATAATAAATCGAAACTCAGTTATCAGATTTACAGAATGTTAAACAAAATCACATTGTCATTCCTGAACACCGAGAATACCAAAAAAAGGATCAAACTCGAACAAGAAAACTAAAAATCTCAAATCGAAGAACAGACGAGTGTCCCAATCAGGAAGGTGCAAATTTTTCAGATTTTGATTTTTCATGTTAACCTTTAAGAGACTTCGAAGGATACCAACACCAACAATACGTCAACATGCAAGTTTATAGAGACGCCCAACAGTTTTTGCTACCATCTCAGAAAAAAGGTTCTTTACAAAACAGGGTTTTTGAAACATGCAAAACTTCTAAATTTATAAAAACTAATCCAAAGCATATTTTTGCATTAGTTTCATCAACTCTAAAATACAAACCATTTATTCAATATATCATGAAAAAGACTAAAATTATGGAATTAGAAAAGAAAGCAAAAATTCCTGAGCCAATTTTTGTGTTAATGATCCATGATTTATTATTTTCAAAATCAAAACGTATTCAAAGTAAACAACACGTTTGGAAGGATGTAATTATTAGAAATAGAACTCGATTAGAAGCTGAATTGGCTAGATTAAAGATTAAAAATGGGGTTAAATCATTAGATGAATTGATTGAAGATGATGATACACCAGTTAGATGGTTTAGAACTAATCTATTAAAAACTAATACAGAAGCATTATTAAGAGAATTTAGTCACCTCAAAAAAGTTAACTCGATTAAGGAAATTACTCAAACTGGTGTAATTTATTATGACGAATATATACCTAATTTATTTGGTATACATCCTAAAGAAAAACTAACCTCCACTGATGCATATAAACAAGGAAGGTTGATTATTCAAGATAGAGCCTCATGTTTTCCTGCACAAATTTTAAATCCTATACCGGGCAAGGATAAAGTTATTGATGCATGTGCAGCTCCAGGTAATAAAACAACACACTTAGCATCTATATTGAATAATTCAAAAAGATCAATTGTTGCATTTGAAAAAGATAATAAACGTATAAAGACAATTAGAATGATGTGTGAAAAGGCAGGTGGATTGGATTGTATAACAATTCATCATGCAGATTTTACAACCACAAGACCCGATGATTTTCCTGAAATTACTGGTATGGTTGTTGATCCATCATGTTCTGGTAGTGGTATTTTTGGGCGTGCCTTTGATGAACAAGAAGAAGAAATAAATGAAGATGAAGCAAAGGAAAAACTAGCTGAAAGATTATTGAAATTAAGTAATTTTCAATTCAAAATTGTCAAACATGCATTAAGTTTTCCTAATGTTAAGAAAGTTGTTTATAGTACATGCTCGATTCATAATGAAGAAAATGAATATGTTGTTAAAAATTTAATTGAAGATAAAGATGTTCAAAATCAAGGTTGGAAAGTTAGCAATAGGAAGGATGTTTTACCAACATGGCCAAGAAGAGGAAATGTAGAAGTATTTGAAGGTTGTGAAAATAAAGTTGCATTAGCTGGTGGATGTGTAAGATCACTACCTAAAGTTGATGGAGGGATTGGATTTTTTGCAGTATCATTTGAAAGAGATGGGAAAAAAGATAAAAAAGATAATAACACTTATGTCAATTGCGATGATGGTGAAGAATGAACGGGCTTAGAAAATTAATTTTATAAAGTGTACATTAATAAATTATATAAATAAATATAGATCTATCAATTAATTATCTAAAATCTCTTGATGATATCGTCAACAACTTCTTGAGTTGAAGATTTACCGCCTAAATCGGGAGTTTTGATGGTATCTTCCATTAAGTTGGCATCAACAGCAGAGTAAATCTTTGCAGCTGGTTCTGGGTAACCCATAAATTCTAACATTAAAGCAGTTGATCTAATGGTTGCAATTGGGTTTGCAATACCCTTACCTTCAATGTCTGGAGCAGAACCGTGACATGGTTCACCAATTGCAAAGCTATCACCAACATTAGCAGATGGAACAACACCTAATGAACCAACTAATGCAGCCGCACCATCAGATAAGATATCACCATATAAGTTAGGTGCAACAACAACATCAAAAATTTCAGGTTCTCTGAACATTCTGTAGACCATTGAATCAACGATTTGTTCCTTGTAATCGATTATACCATATTTTTCAATGTTTTCTTCGTAAACTTTTTTACAAGTTTCTCTAAATAAACCATCGGAAACAGAAAGGACATTTGATTTGTGGACAACAGTAACTGAAGGCTTTGAATGTAATGAGTTACCACCTAAGTTTCTAACTTGTTTTCTTTGTAACGCAATTTCGTAAGCAATCTTAGAAATCTTTCTTGTTGCATTTTCAGTAATTCTCTTGATTGCTTCAGCAACTTTTTGACCATCTTTTTCAAAGATCTTTTCTTCCTTAATATATAAATCTTCAGTATTTTCTCTAACGATAACCATATCAACTGGTCTACCAATACCATCAACAGACTTGACAGGTCTAACGTTTGCATATAAACCCATTTTCTTTCTTAACGCAACAATTGGTGATGAATAACCAGCAACTTTAACAGTTGGAGAAGAAACAGCACCAAATAAAGCACCATCACAAGAAGATTTTAAAGCATCCACAGTTTCATCAGGTAATGCAGTACCGGTCTTCTTGAAAAGTTCAAAACCTGCCTTTAAATCAATGAAATCAAATTTTAAACCATAAGATGATGGTAATGCTTGTAAAACTTGTTTACCAGCTGGAATAACTTCACGGCCAATACCGTCACCAGCGATTAAACCGATAGTTAAGTTTTTGGTTGCAGTTTGAGAATAAGCTCTAGTAAATGCAGTTCTTGAAGCAGATAACATTGTGAATGATTAGAGAGGAAGCAAAAGAATATATAGTGATCAATGAAAATGAAAATGGATGAAAATGGATGAGAACAGAAAAGTCCAAGAACAAAAACGAAATGAGAACTTTTGCAAAGTGGCCGTTAAGTGCTGTAGGGGAAGAAACTGCATTTTTTTCATGGGAAATCTTACAAAATTTTCCCATGAAAAAAAAAAGTTTGTCCCACGAAATGAAACACCTGCCTAGTGTTTGTATATAAAGAACCGTTGTTGTTGCTGTTTGCATGCTCTTAGTTTAACAAAGGAATAATGCACAAGCCACTTGTACTAATAGGGTTATTTATGCTAGCTAATGCAGCTTATTCAATTCATCTACAAAACCAACTTCCACAGACACCACCTCTACCACTCGATCTGATACTTGAGTTAATTATTGGATCTTTATTGTTGATAATATCAACATTAATATCCGTGTTTAGTGATCCAAAATGTTGTAATGATAGTAGAAGATTGGGTATTAAGGATCAATCATGGATCATCAAGTCATACTCACCATCATTTAGTCATCCGCTCCGCCCTATCTCTATATCTGCCGCTAATGAATATGCAGAAAAAGTAGGTAAAAATCCATACAGTATATTAGAATATAGACCTAATTTTGCAAGTTTGACTAAACGGGCATTATTGTTCAACGATGTTTATAAGAATAGAGATAATTTGGGTTGACAATTTGTGCAAACTAATATGTAATTGTTCTACGATATTTAGTAATAATATAATATAAAAAATAAAAGAAATAATAATAAAAATAACAATTAAACTAAAAAAACATGTAAATTAGAACTACTTAGCCATGATGAAATATGTTGCGAATACGTCCAATTATTGTATAGCTATTTGATTTTTTAAGACCAATTTGACTATTAACACGGTGAAATGAAGGTTGGATGCTTGGAGTACTGCCGTTAATAGATGATGAATCTTTAATGGTTATCTGGATTGAAGCACTCATGTGTTCGTCATCATAATCAGATTCAGGTTCTAGTTCAAGCTCTTGATCCTGATCTCTTTCTTGTTCTGATTCTAATACTTCCACTTCATTGGGATAAGAAATCGATGTAAATGCAGATTCGCCATCCGAATCACGAACCATTACAACTGATTCATCAACATTATCACATGATTTCAATGTAATTACATTGTTCAGAATACCAGATTCATTAACTTCAGTTATATCACTTTCAGAAGTAACCCATTTTCCATCAACAATAAACTTGTAATATATTTTTTGAGTATCGTGGAGATCTATATCAACCGTGCCCGTGAAACAATGATGGTCAAGATCTAGTTTAAGCATATGGCGGCAGCTCCAGTTATCGAAACTTCCACACACATAAACCTTGATAGCGTCACCAGATGGCCTATTCAAAATGTTAGTATCACGGTGTTCATTGTACAATGTTCTATATACGATATACATACCAAGTAAAGACGTGCTGCATTTGGGCCAACAGGGAAGAACAGATACATAACAGAGCCTCCTCCTGAAGATCAACCTGATTAACTTCTTCCAGCAATCAACTGTCTCTACTCCGAAGAGCGAATCTATCGAATTGGCTCAATCTGGAAAGTATCGATCTACTCGTTCAATGCTATAAAGGCCATGAAGCCCAGACCAGCAAGCATGCAGAGAAGTTGCATGATAAAGGTGTAGATTTCTTGCTGACGGGAAGCCCCAGGTGTGGGTTCTAGAAGTTCAGGGATCACACTGAAAGCAATATAAAAAAACCCACCTGCGGTGAAGGGTAAGGTCATATCACTGTATTGTAATGAACTGCCCCATATACCAGATTGAATACTACTAGTTGTATTAATTCCTTGGTCAATACTATTTTGTAAAGCTATACCTATGAATGTGCCTAAAAATGCGCCTGCAGCAGTAATAAATTGTGCTCCCATAGCTTGCCATTTGCTAAATCCGCCCTGTATAAGTAATGCAAAATCACCAACTTCATGTGGAATTTCATGCATAAATGTTGCAATTGCTGTTGTACAACCAACATTTTTGGAAATGTAGAATGATGAAGAAATTGCAAGTCCATCAGTAATATTATGTGTAAAATCAGAAATAAGGTTAAGATACGCAGATGCTTTAATTGATCCTGATGGTTTAGATTTACCATTATTAGCATCCTCAAAATCATCGTCTTGTTCGTTTTCTTCTTTCTTTTCTTTTTCATTCTTTCTACTTTTTAAACCTGCAGTATTTGATTCAATACCGGAACTTACTGCATGTGTATGACTGTGACCATGAAAATGACCATGATTGTCCTCTTCTTCATCACTATCATGTTCAAGAATTCTCATTAATTTATCAATAATAAAAAATAATAAAAATCCAATAAACATACCAATGCCTAAAATAACATTCTTACGATCATCCACTAAAACATAATTAGCATTGTCAATTGTTAAATCAACTGATTGTCCCGTAAATGTTTCAGGTAGTAAATGCAGGAATACATCCCCTAACAAACCCCCAATGGCAAAACTGACTAATAAACTTAATGATGACATATTAATGTCGGATGGAATTAAAGCTAATAGAACATTCGGTGGTCCGGAAATATAAGTAGTTGCTAAGATTGCATTACCAGCAGGTCCAAATGGGAATAACTTGTTGAAAATATAAGTAACTGCAGTTTCTGAGTCTAATGTTTCTGAGTCTAATGTTTCTGAGTCTAACTCTACTTTCAAGTCTTTCCCTTTTTCAAATGCTATAGAATCGTCTGTTTCATCTACGACAACTGTGTCTTTGATATTCAATGCATGTTGTCCATGATTATGTGCACAAACAACAGAACCAATTGCACAAATGACAACACCTAGTCTTGACCATTTACTAATCTTCATACTGTTCAATGGTATTATGTGATTTTCGTCCTTGAATTTCTACCTTTACCTCAAAATATACTTTGTATTATTAAAAGAAAAGACGACTCTTCCTTCTCTTTTCAACAAGACGCATTTTTTATTTTTTGCGTCGCTCGTCGCTAGTGAGCTCTAACATGAATTTAACTACCCAATAAGTAAGTTACATAAATTAGATTCTTTTTTATCGAAACCTGAGACTATAATTAAAACGATATCCTTGAATTGTCAAATGCATGATGTCTGATCTCCCCGATCTTCCCAGCAGTCCATTAACTATTCCGTCTTTTATAGATGGTCAAAATTATTCACATTTAGCTTTTTCCACACCTGACGCTATACCGCCTGCTTCTCCTAATAAAAATCAAAATCAAAGTACAGGTCAAAGTAACATCTTCTTTCCGATCAGTCCAAATGGGCGAGTTCAGCAGATTTGCCAAGATGGGAAATTAAAGTTGAAAATATCATTGAAAGGTTTGCAGGACAAAGTTATTAGTACTAATGATACTCAACTTTCAGAAAATTCTTTAAACACAAATTCTCAAATTTCACAGTCAGTTATAGCTCCAATTCAAATTTGCAGTCTTTTAAATGAGCAGTCATCGGAATCTTCAGAATCATCTTCAGTTTTTTCAGATGATATAAATTTTTCAGAATTAGAAGAAAACTCAATAGCTAGTAAAAAATTATCACCGAATTTATCATTTATTAAATCAAGTCACTCATTTTTGGTCAAATTTAAATTTTCTGAATGTAATCGATTTAAACTGCATCCTGCTAACCTGAGCTCTTTAAAATCTCCTAAACAGCTTTTTCTAAAATCTCCAAGTAAAGGGAAAAAATCAAAATCTGAAAAATCTAAACCAGCTATTAAAAAGAGACCAAAGAAGAGACCAAAGCCTTTGTATTCAAGATACATGGTTAAGTATGCAGTTGGATCAGAAATACTAAATCAAAATCCCAATAGCATTATAGATAATTATACTAATGATGATGGATTAATTGAACAATCTGTCAGACTATCTTTAAAAGACCCGCTATCGGGACTGAGAATGGTCACACCATTAAGAACAAAATATTGTTCACATGTTGAATGTTTTGATTATGAGTCATTTCTTGCAATGTATAATTTGAAACCTTTCAAAATAGCAATTAAAAGATTCAATATATCATCAGTAAACATCGGTGATGAAATTGATATTTTGAAATTACTTGATGATACAAAACGTGAAGTTTTAGATACCAAAACCCATAACATTAACACATCTTCATTTCCTTATAAATCTAAGTTCCGGCAATTAAAAGAAAAGGGTAAAAATTTAAACGAGCTAGAATGGTTTTGCTGTCCAATTTGCAAATTAGAATTTAATATAAAAAGAATTGGGGATGTTTATGTTGTTGGCGAATTCGTTGATTTATTACAAGATTTAACATTTGAAGAAAATAATGATGATGTTGTAGATATCGAAATTGATATGTCGAATAAAGGTAGATGGAACTGGATCAGAGAAGAAAATAAAAATCAAATTACAACAAGCAAAAATGATACCCCTGAAAGTTGCGATGAAATGACTGCATCAATCAACACATTTACAAAAGATAATATTATTAGTAGTTCTACTTCAACAGCGATGACTACCAATAAAAATAATGTTGAAATAGTTACATTGGATTCTGATGATGCACAAGATGAGGATGATAATACAATTTCAAATGATTTGGAAACGACACAATCAATTATAAATAAAGTAACACCATTAATTCATGCAGTTAATCCACATATAGATGAGGACGAGATTTCAAGGCAACTAGATGCAATATTTGCAGCTGAAGTATTTCCTGCACAACATCAGCCTTTGAATACTACTACTGCACAACAAATATCTCATCATCCACCACAATTTCATGCGTCTAAATCACATCAAGGTGTTGTTGGATTTCGACCCGGGGCCTTTGTAATTGGTTCAGATAGTTCTTCAACTAACCCTGTATTTATGGCTGGTGATGGTGGAGCTCATGATCCAATTGTTTTGGATTAATGGCATTAATTATTTGATGTACTTTAATAACAGCTAGATCTGATTAATAATTTATAATATATTGTATATAAGTAGTTTGGTATTAAAACAGCTATCAATGATAAGCATTCAAGTGCAGATTAGCAATTTTGAATAAGATATTATAAATGCTTATCAGGAGAGAAAAGAACATGGGAAAAAACCTCTACAAATTTCCGAATTTGGATTTTTGTAAAATTCATGTTACCGCATTTTGTCCTCAGGATTCACTAAACATCAGCCAAGTTGAACTCCTAACACAGATTATAATATTAAGTTGAGATATAATAAATCGGCATACAAGCCATGACTGAGCCAGCAATCTATCCAACCGGTACACGATTAACCGTTGGTTCCCATCAGGTGGTGATTGAAAAGTTTTTCAGCAGAGGTGGATTTGCTCAAGTCTACACTTGTACAATAAGTCCATTATGGAACAACACTAAAACTGCATGTTTGAAAAGAGTCAATGTTCCTGATAAACCATCATTAGGTACATTGAGGAAGGAAGTTGATGCAATGAGAAAACTACAAGGTATTGACTGTATTGTATCTTACATAGATTCACATGCCACTCGATCAAATAATGGTGTATTAGGAGGTTATGAAGTTTTTGTTTTAATGGAATATTGTTCACGCAAGGGATTAATCGATTTCATGAACACAAGGCTAGTTAATAAATTGACAGAAGCAGAAATTCTTCTTATTATGCAGCAAATAACTGAAGGTGTTGCTCATATGCATGCCTTGAATCCGCCATTAATTCATAGAGATATCAAAATTGAAAACGTTTTAATTAGTGATAGTGGAGTTTATAAATTATGTGATTTCGGTTCTGTTTGTACCTCTATTCCTGCGCCAAAAAGTATTGAAGAGTTTCAAAATGTTCAAGATGACATCATGAAAAATACAACACCTCAATACAGATGTCCTGAAATGCTAGATTTATACAAAGGGCAGCCGATAAATGAAAAATCGGATATTTGGGCATTAGGTATTTTCCTGTATAAACTTTGTTATTTTACAACACCATTTGAACCAAATTCAATAAATGGCAATACTAATGGCTATAGTGGAGATTATGCAATTATTAATGGTATATATCAAATTCCAACATTACCTCCTTATAGTGCCAGACTAAAAAATATGATTGCAAAATTGTTAGTTGTTGATCCAAATAGTAGGCCAAACGTTTTTCAACTTTTAGAAGAAATTTGTAAAATTAGAGGTGTTCCATACCCACAAATAAAAAATCCAACAAGTCTATTATCAACAGATTATAATCCAAGTGTAACCTTACAATCAAGATTGGGACAACCAATTTCAACTGGTAATAGCATGGTAGGATTTAGCAATTCAATGAATGGTAACCTCAGTAATAATAATTCAATAAGCGGTGTCAATATTCTAAATGTCAAACCATTAAATGATAACTCATCATCACATTCTGCCTTTAAATATAATGATTTGAAAACGACAATTTCCAATATTTCATCAAATGAAATCAGAGCTCCAACGTCAATACCAACATCGAATAATGTAACAATATCCCCTACAAAGGTTAGAAATAGTGGGCAGTCTTCGAGACGCCCATTATCAATGTATGGCGATATCAACATGAATAGAATTGGTAGTCGTGAAAGTTTAGATATTAAAAACTTTATGAATGAAATTTCAAATGAAGAAGTTATTCGATTGTCATCAAATCATAATCATAATAATAGTAATTCCAACAATAATAATAAAATTAAAAACATTTCAAGCTCTATTGATTATATTAAATCACTTTCAAGACAAAATACAAATATATCAACTTATAATACCGGTCCGCAAGCTGGTCTAAGATCAACATCAAAATCTAAAAAGAGATCAAGTATTACTTCAATTAAAAATTTACTAACTGGTGGATCACTTAAAAATGAACCATCATCATCGTCAAACAATATTGAAAGATCAAATTCATTGCGTAAAAGTTCTGGAATTTCTAATAAAAGGAATTCAAGTGTTGATTCAATTCATGATAGCAATAATCATCTAAGTTATAAAAATTTAAATAGTTCACTATCAGATCTGAAAGAGATGTCACCTGAAAATAAAAACGTTTCGGAGTTCAATAGTATTAAAGTTAATAGATCTCACATTAAGCCAAATATTAATTCAGAACTTTTTTCAAAATCTTCGACGCCGCTATTATCACCAACTTCGGCAATTCACATTTCTTCCAATTCATTGAAACACCAAAATTCAATTCAATCAAGAGTTAAAAATCTATTCAAAAGTTCATCCAATACAACACCAACAGTTAAAACCGCACAAGGTTATGGTAAATATACAGAAGAACCTTCAAGTACCACTTCGAGCGCAACATTGCAAAATAATTCGCTTAATGCTTCTTCGTTGCATAGACGTTCGGAACTACCTAGAGCATCTATGGATATACAATTGAATCAATCAATACCACTAGTAACAAGAAATTTGAACAATTTGAATTCTGAGCATCATAGATCGAAATCTGTTGCTTCCTCATCATCAACTGTAAATCTTGAAGCTATCAATACTAATAATGGTGGAATTGCAAATAAACGTAAGCCGCCACCACCAAAGCCTAAAAAGCCAGAATTTTTGAAAATTTCTAGTTCAAGTCAATTAAAAAAAGCTGATCTTGAACTTATCGATGATTTGGATGTTTTGGAGAGAAATTTCAAACTAAAATTTCCTGGTATAGTATAAAATTTAACTGATTTACATAAATTATTAATTACTATTTATTTCTTTACGTAGCGTTAAAATACATTTTAGAAAAAAAATGAACACATTAATCTAGTATGGTTTAAACCTATGTTTTTTGACCTTTGAATCTTTCTTCGACTTTTTATGTTTTCTTTCTCTATTTTCCTTTTTCTCCTTCTTGCTGAGATCATATTCAACATCCATCCTTTCTTCCGGTACTTCAGTGCTACTATCATCTTCATCATTGAAGAAAACCCTTTCTGTGTTTCTAATACCTTCGCCATTCCAAACTCTAATAAAATTATCTTCACCTGCGGTATAAATTATGTTGTTAAATACGGCTATATCTCGAACAATTTCTTCACCATGACCACCTTCTAGAATCCAGGACTTTCTATTATCAGGAGTAAAATTTTCATTTTCCAAATCAATTTCATAATATTTGACAATATTCTTGGAATTTAACCCACATCCGATATAACCTGGAGAATATAAATCAATTACATATTCGCAATCCCATTTTTCTCGAACATCACCAAAGTCAATATCCCCCTTTTTTACTGGCTCTACATTTGTTTCACTTTCGGGATTTAAATCTTTTTCTGAACTTAAGTCAAATAGCCCAAAGGTTTCCATATGACTTAGTATGTAAACCCTATTATTACTTGTAAAGCCAGCAGAATGAACACTTGAATAATTAATGCATTGTAATTGCGCATCATCCTCATCAACAATATTTAAATCATAAAGATTAACATAACCATCAGTTGCACCACTTAACAGGATGTTCTTACGAGTTGGATGAAATGTTGTCTCCGTTATATCGTCATTATGTGAATCAATAAATGATCTTAATGGTTCGTTTAACTTTCTACTATCCCATAATACTAACTCTGAATCAGTACCTTTGAGTTGAGAACCAGCAGATATTAGACCATGTCTAATATCCATACTAAAAAATGGTAAATTTCTTGAATTTGTTAACGTAAATTGACTATTGTTTAAACCTGTTCTAATATCCCAAACTTTAACTGTTGAATCATCAGAACATGAGTACAACATATTTAAATTTGATGGATCTGTTAAAATTTTATGTATGGGTCCATTATGTGAGTTTAAATTTGATGCATTATTCTTAATGGAGTTCCATTTTGTTGAATCTAGTGATAATTGATGTAGTGAACCCTTAATAGTTGCCGCAAAAATTGATTCAGATTCTGGTGAAACACAAATAGAGGTCACCCAATCTGGTAATTCTATACCCCCATTATTACGCATTGCTGTTTATAATCTATGAATTTCTATAACGTTAAGTCTTGCTGATTGGCATAGTAATTCAAAAAAAAAAAAATAGAGAATTTGAAAAACAATATTTTTTCTCTTGCATAACACGCTGAACTTTGTGAATAAATTTGTCCCAATAAAATTGTTTTAATGGATAAACACTCTTCTAATACAATCACAAATGTCATCAATCAACAAGTCTGGTAAAAGGTTTACACCGAAGGTCAAACAAAGAGGACGTCGTGTTCCTGGGTTAACTACTCCCGCATCATCTCAAGCAATCAACTCATTTCAGCTCCAACCACAAACGCCAATTAATTCACAACAAAATTCAACCATTACCCCATTATCACCAATATCTCAAAAAGCCACAGCACAAGATAATAATGTGCCTAAACTTACCTCTGATCAAAATGATTTGGATGATGAAAATGAAAAATTAAGTGATGTTGACGAACTAAAAGAAGATACGCCAAGTTCAAATCGGTCTACAGCATCAGTGCTTAATCATCACATATTTAAAGACACATTATCAACAACAGCGACAGTAACAGCAATAGAAACAAATACAACTACAACAGTAACTATACCTAAAACTAAAATTGCGCCAACAGAACCTATTCCAACAATGGTTATAACTCCAACACAATCTAAACCATCTGAATCAAAAACTAGCTCAGCATCAACGAATACATTTACGTATCCAACATCATCAACAATGCACAGAACCAGACTTAATTCATTATCTATCCCAACACAACTAACAAATCGAAGATCAAGTGTAACAAATACTAGTTTAGGTAATGCAATATCAACACCTAATAATCCACAAGGTGGTAGTAGACGTGGCAGTTTTGCCATGCCTGTTGGTAGTCGACGTGGTAGTATTAATACAGGTATTAGTATTGGAATCGGACCGATTACAATTAATCCAAATTCCAGTACTAGTAGAAGGGGTAGTATGAATTCGGGGTTAAGACCTTCGGCTATTGAAAATATTGGCAGTGCTGCTAGTAGACGTGGTAGTATTAATAATGAAAGATTAACTAGTTTAACTAATGATAATGCAGCAGGAATTATACCAATACCACTTATGAAGCCTAATAAAAAACGTAGAATCAGTGTTAGTAATGGTAATGGTTTGAAAAATAGAGATGTTTCAGTTGGTGGTATTTCAATCCCTGTTTCTATTTCTAAAACTACTATTAGTAGTGTCAAAAAAGCAACAAATTCAGAAGAAAAGGGTTCTAATAAAGAAAATAAAGCTAATGTTACAAAGGAAAGAGATATCAATAATGTTTTCAGAGAAGGAGATGGCGAAGGAGATGAGTATGAACTTACTGAGAAAGACAAAAGTACAGATCTGCATAAAGATAAAGACAAGGGTTCTGAAAAAACTGGTCAAAAAAAATTAGGGAGTCAACAAGAATCTATATCTGAACCAATAGAAGTTGTTGCCGAGCCGCCCCAACCACCAAAGATTAAAAAGAAGATGGAGGTTACGGAAATTGAAAAAGAACGTAACGAAAAATGGGTTTATAACAATGAGCGTAAAAAATTTGAACTTGTTAAAATTACAGACTTAGAAGATAGTCTAATCAAACAAGAACAATATGAATTTGGACATGAAGTTACAACTTTATCTGAATTAACTGATTTAAAAAGTACGCATTTTTCAAAATTAGGTAATAGTTTGAGACTCAATCCATCAAAGATTAAAATGAGTGAGTTATGTAAACCATTTATTGGGATTGGAGAAATATCACAAAGTTATGAAAAAGCAATAGAAGGTGAACGGAAAATGCGTGAAGCAAGATTGAAGAGGAAAATGATTAGAGAAAATGCTAGAAAATTACGTATAAGTGAAGAAAATGTTATTAAACTAACAGAAAGTGAAGATTTTGCAAATCTTGAAATGGATGAAAGAAGAAGAATAGAAAAGGTTAAAGAGTTCATGGAAAAGGATTTAAACAATACAAATAAGCAACATACCGTGCCATTGTTACAAATTCAAGACGGCAAAGTTACATATTCACATGAAAGTACAGTTGTTGATAGACACAAAGATGACGGTAATGTTGAAATGGAAAAAATTGAAGAAAATCCATTTGAGAACATAATTACAAGTAATTCATATTCAAATAAAAAAATCACACTGAAGTGGACACCACAAGAAGTTGCAGAATTATTAAGAGGAGTTTCATTATGGGGTACAGATTTTGGTATAATTGCACAATTATTCCCCCATCGTACAAGGAAACAAGTGAAAGCCAAATTTTTATTAATTGAGAGACAAACACCACATTTAGTCGAATTTGCGTTATTAAGAAGACTACCAGCTGATATAGTTGAATATAGTGGTAAAACTGGTAAGGAATTTAAAAAAATTGATGAATATAATACAGAAATTGAAGAGCTTAAATCGAAACATGAAGAAGAATTAAAGATGATGGAAACTGCAAGAGAACAAGCACATGCAGAAGATAGGGCGACACAGCAAACAATTCATAATAATGGAATGTCCGGTATACCGACTAAACGATCACGTAAGGCCGTCATTGCAGAATTTCGTAAAAACGAAGAAATTGTTGGATCCATTGATAATTAAGTATATTAGTGTATTATATGTTACATAGGTAATTTTTAATTGTTAGTTTTTAATGTTGTAGCTGATATGATTTACTAAGTGGTGACATTAATCACTTATCACATTCCACATTTAGCACCGCGATTCATATTTTTGAATTTCTTTGTAAACGTGATGAAAAAAATTTACAGGGATGTAACATAAAATCTGTGACTCCTTCGATATCGATATTGATCTTTGATAATCATACAGTCACTGAATTGCTATTGGTCTTTATATTGCTACATACATTACTATCATTAATTAACCATTGCAATCGATAATAAATAGCTTACCCACACAAGCATGCCGAAGGGATATGTATTGGAAATCAAAACATCATGTACAGGAGTGCCAAATATAGGAATAGATAATGAGCACTTGAAACAAGATGAAGATATTGAATTAGAAAATAGAATTAAAAGAAATTTTCAAAATGGCAAACGATATAAAAATAAGAATAAAAATAAAATTAAGAATATAAGCAAAAATGCAATTAAAGTTGATAAGTATATTAAATTTACTGTTAAAATGAGTAATGTTGAAAATAATGAAGGATTTTTAATTAATGCAATGTTTAAATGCTTTGTTATATTTTTAAGTGTCGGATTATTTTGGCATGTTTTAAATCAAGTTGATATCATTGGTAAATTAAGTAAAAATAGTTTGATAAAATTACGAAATATCAAAGAGAATAATAATAATAACAATAATTCACAACGATTGATTGAAATTTTAAGGATAATTTATTTAAGTATTAGTGTTTATGTTGTGAATGAAATTTATTGGCGTACAAATTATAATATTGAAGAGAGTGTAGTCATTATACGTGATGTTGGAATTCAACTTGAAAGCGTGTTAGTTACAGAGAATATAATAGAGGTATTTAAAAGGGTACTGTTGAGAATATTATGTATGGGAGAAAGTGAAGGAGGGAATAAAGGGAATAAAGGGAATAGAATGGTGTTGGAACAAGAATTTGTGCCGATGGATAGAGTAATAAATATTGTCATTAATGAAGGCTTTTGTGGATTACGAGTAGTTAGTTATATGATGGTCGTGGTGAAATCAGAAAACGGAAGTGAACTGCGAGTAGCATTTGAAAACTTGATGCCTAGATTGAGTATATTACAGACGGTATATCGTAAGAGCCGTGAATTTTTATAGATAGATCTTTAGAATTAGAAGTGTCTAAAACATACAGCATAAGGTATAACGCATAAACATCAAACAGTAGTAACTAGTAACAACCAACAATGTGTTGATGTTTCCTCATTGGGTAAGCGCGAAGCTAGAAAAAGATGGTCCCAAACCAGTCAGGTGAGAAAAAATTGGGAATTGTTTTGTTTGCCACTTGGACAACTTCTGCTCTTTTCCTTCTGGTTTCTTCCTCTGTAGACACACAAGAACCAGTCAACCACGCACTTCAGTCCTTCCTTTATATTCTCACAAGTTCGTGTTATACTCTTTAAAGTCGTTCGTCCGTTCATTTAGTTATTATTATGTTATTCAAAACCGTCCTTCAATCTTTATTAGTTGCTTCCATTGCATCTCAAACCGTCGCTTCTCCTGTCGCTCATTTACATCACATGCACAAGAGAGATGTTGTTCATGTTACTGAAACCGTTGTTGTTACCGTTGGTGGTGCTAACACTAATTTAGCAGATGCACCAGCTGCAACTCAAACAACCATCGATAATGTTCCAACTGAAGGTACTCAAACTGCTTATGCTTACAAGGTTACCGTCTTACCAACTGATGACGTTGATTCTGCAACTGCTACAACTGATGTTACCAAAAATTTTGAAACTCAAGCTATTGAAGCAGCAACTTCTTCAACTTCATCAACTGCTGCAGCTGAAACCACTGCTGCTAGTAATGATGATTCATCTTCATTTACCGCTGGTTCAAAGGGTATCACCTATTCTCCATACAATTCTGATGGTACCTGTAAAGATTTAGCTGGTGTTAAGTCTGATTTAGCAAAATTATCAGATTATTCTCTTATCAGATTATATGGTGTTGACTGTAACCAAGTTGAAAATGTTATGCAAGCTAAAGGTTCAAACCAAAAGTTATTCCTTGGTGTTTTTTTCGTGGATCAAATTGAAGCAGGTATTTCACAAATTGCTAATGCTATCAAAGCACACGGTTCTTGGGATGATGTTCATACCGTTTCTATCGGTAATGAATTAGTCAACAATGGCGCTGCAACTCCAGAACAAATTGGTGCTTATATTGCAGCTGGTAGATCTGCTTTAAAATCAGCAGGTTATTCTGGTCCAGTTGTTTCAGTTGACACCCATGTTGCAATTATTAACAATCCAGCATTATGTGAATATTCTGATTATATTGCATTCAATGCTCATGCTTACTGGGATGGTACCATTGTTGGTGCTGATGCAGGTCCATGGTTATTATTACAAATGCAAAGAGTTTGGTCTGCTTGTGGTGGTAAGACTGTTTTATGTACTGAATCAGGTTGGCCACACGCAGGTGACAACAATGGTGTTGCTGTTGCATCTCCTTCTGAAGCTAAAGCTGCTGTCAATTCAATTGGTTCAACTTGTGGTGATGATACTATTGTTTTCACTGCATTTGATGATTTATGGAAAGCTCCGGGTTCAAAGAACTGTGAACAATACTGGGGTATCTATTAAGTTATCAAATTTGTTTTATCCAAATCATTACGTTGATTAATTTAATTTATAATTAATGAATTATTATTAGTTAACTTTCCATTATTATTTTTATTTCTAGTTCTTTTTTTCAATTATTTTTTACACTTATTTTTAAGTTTATTATTACAATTTATTAAATCTTCAATTTATACCAAGAGAATAAAACGTATTTAACGTTGACTCAAATTATTGAGATGCATGATTACCCAATCAAATTAAACACCACTTATTTTTACAATATTTCTATAAGTTTTGTATTATACTTTTTTTTGTGTATCGTTAACGGGTGATTATATTATAAATTATGAGACATTTTTCTAATAACGTAATGGGTCAATTTTGCAAGATAAAAAATAAAAGTGCACCCAAAAACATTTATTTTTTGC
Organism: Pichia paraexigua; assembly: GCA_030573095.1. NCBI lineage: Eukaryota > Fungi > Ascomycota > Pichiomycetes > Pichiales > Pichiaceae > Pichia > Pichia paraexigua. The sequence continues at coordinate 71,974 of JAJMCR010000039.1, read as the reverse complement.
ATTGTAATTTATCGGCAATGCTCATTTGTTGCCCATTTTTTCAATTTTTTCCATTTTTCGAAAAAAAATTTTATGCATCGAAAAGCAAAAAATGGATAATAATTTTTATTGATTAAAAAGTTGAATTGCAATCCACTCCTACACAGAGCGCCTCCGCATTTGCAATACTTACAGAGTATCTTTACTTCTTATGCAATAAAAGTCATCGAGATTATATGATTGTATTTCCAAACTGAAAATCTTTAAAGAACATTAAAATGGATATGCCAAACTATCCAAATCCTACGCGTATTCTTTAGTTAAAGTGTTTATTTTTTTTCTTCTAGATGCACTAACTACTTCCAGAGTGGAAATATATAATAGATAGGTAAACTTTCTAATATAATTCTTGTACTTACGAAAATTAATGCTATAATTGCTATAGTAAGTATTGCAAATTACTTTTAGTTTTCTTCAAAATCTTTGAAATGGTTTACTAAATGACATGATTTACAATCCAATAAAGGCTTAAACTCAATTTTTGTAATTTGTTTGAAAAGTTCTGGTCCTGTACAAAAATAACCTGAGAACGTGTTGATTTATTATTTTATACTACCAATATTTTTCCTCTTTTTCTTTTGGATATATTTCACAGATAGGAGCTTCATTTCTACTATGATTTGCAGTCGACATACAAATATTACTTTCTAGAACACGTAGACTCATGTTCAAAAATCAATAATGGCATCAATACTCTCTTTAAATTCGATATAATCTTCAGGTAAATTATGGATAGGCAGAAGTTGGAAGATTGTACTACAATTTTTGTATTAATCCAAATCAAGACTCCTTTTCTCATTTTTTGTGAATTTCTTCAGTTTGGAAATCTCGAATTTTCCATTTTCTTTTATGCTCCACTTAAATGAGAGTTAAGTTTGCTTACAATTATTTTTAAACAGCTACTTGAGAATTATCTTTTGTGGTAACATATCAAAACAATGTTCAAATTATCCTTTACAAAAATACTCAATACCTCATCTAGGTCAGTAATAAGGAGCTATACCACCAATATCAAATTAACTCCACCAACAGATCTAAACATTGCTGAAAAACATATTTTTGAAAAATTAACATCATCTCTATCACCATTAATGTTACACGTTCAAGATATCTCTGGTGGTTGTGGATCAATGTATGCAATTAATATCATATGCGATAAATTTAATGGTTTATCAATGATTAAGCAACATAGAATAGTTAATGAAGTTTTAAAGGAAGAAATTAAGGGATGGCATGGATTACAACTGAAAACCAAAGCAAGCAATAAAGTATAATAATAAAAAACTATTATTGATATTTGCACTATTTGTTATTATTAGCTCTAATTTAAATTTTATAAAAACAGGTGGTTATTTATATTGATTATATAATTTGTACATAAAATATTCTAATTTTCAATAATTTCTTCTTGTTCTTCCAAGATAACTTCTTTTGTTGTTTCAATTGTTTCATATTCAACATCAGAAGCACCTTCGTTGAGACTTAATTTTGAAATAACTTCATTTCTATATTCTGTCCATTCATTTAGTAATTCCTTTCTCTTTAAGATTAAATCACGTAATGCAGCGTCTGAATCCATGGTATCAGATTCTTCAAATTGTGCAGCATATTCTTTTAGGTTCTTTCTTACTCTCTTTTTATCATTGGATGTTAATAATGACAATGGTCTTGGACGCCATAAAAATTCTTTAAATCCAGTGATTGAATCTTCTTTCAATAAATGGCCAACACAATCATAAATTGTATAACCATTATTAACTTTGGTCTCCCAATTACTTGAAACTGCAGTTAAAAATCTTCCTGATGATTCCCATTGTAAGCTAGTTAACCCAGTGAATTCATGCGTCGTCAATAATTTCAAGTTTGATGAAACTTTCTTATTTTGATTCTTTGGTTTTTCACCATCAAATTCTAAATCGAAGAATTTAATTTCAGTTGTTTGTGATTTCATATTTAAGTTCGTTAAAATTGCAAATCTACCGTTTGGTGACCAGCTAATATCTGAAAATGAATTGGTTAATGATGTTAATGAGACCCATTTTTTCAGGGATGATGCATTTTTGCCATTACCAACTTTAACTTCTTCAACATCAAAAAATGTTATTGTATTTGACTCTGTTGCAACATTGGAATTTGAAATTTCACCTTTATCAATTTTAGAAACTGTAATAAATTTATTGGATTTTGGTTCCCATTTGAAATTTAAGATCAAATCTTGTAATTCAATCTTATCAACTGGAATATCTTTTTCAAATAATTGGAAAATATGTAAGTTTGAAAAGAATGTCTTTTTAGATTTTGTGTGTCTTGTGACATTACAACATAAATATTTACCTGATTCATTCCAACTTAAATCAATTTTATTAACTTGAACTAAAGGAATTGTTCTTAAAACACTTTTTTCTGGAATAGACATGACGGAAACTTTAGCTGATTGATTTTCACTTTCCGGGGTCCAGTATGATAAAACGACATCCAATGGATCAGTTTTCTTGGAATTTGCTAATTTAATACCTTCTGGTGCAAATTCGAAATCTTGAATACCATCAATTTTAACTAATTTTTTATCTAATAATTGGAAATCATTTTCAGTTTCATAAACTGCAATTGCATCAGGACCTTGCCTTGCACAATATTTATCATCATATGACCATTTAATTAATGGCCATGGCATTTTTTGAACATTTTCTAAATTAGGCGGTAATGCAAAAGTTTTGACTGGTAAACCAATTGAAATATCCCAAATAATTAGTTTTTTACCAGCATCTTCGGACTTGAATGGATAACTTTTTCTTAATTCTTCATTTAATTCCATTGGATCAATAATTGGTTCAGGTGATAAAGTAACTAAAAACTTTTCGTTTGGTGAAAAATCAATTAATCTAACACCAGGATGTAAATGTCTATGAATTCTATCAAAATTTGGTCCACCCCATGATTGAACACCTTGTGGGAACATTGAAAATAAATATTTACCCTTTGGTGACCATTTCATATAAGTAGAAGTCCATTGATTACGTGGTTCAATAACTGGTTCATTTTCAAGACCTTTCCTGTACCAATAAACACCTACTGATTGATTATAATTAATTAAAAATTGGTCTCTGCTTTTGGAATCTAATAACCATGAATTTAAATGACCAATTTCTTTAAATTCTGGAAATTCTGGTTCTTGAAATTCATCATTAATTTTACCTGATAAAACGTATTCATCAATATCACTTAATTTATTAACTAATAATCTATGCTTAACATCTAGCTTTTTACCATTAAGTTGACTAACAGCCTTTAAAGCTTCTAAATTACTTGAAAATCTGATAATTAAATAGCCTTTAGTTTTACCACCTTCAAGAGGTAAATACATATCTTCAACTTTACCAGATTGACTGAATAATTTAGTCAAAACTTTCTTCAAGACCGGTGCCTTTGATTCGGGTGCAATTGGCGCACCATCAACTAAAACACATCTTTCAATCATATTTGATGATGGTTTGACATTATATTTTTCTTCTAAATCAGACAAGTCAAGCGCTGATAAATCAACAGTTGAAGGATCAAACTCAGGAACGGAAACACTCATTTTGTTGATTGGCTCTTTAGAAATAAAAGATTCTAATGATAGTCAAAAATGCTTTTCTTTCCAATCTTTTTGTATTCTTTTCTCGACGAGTTTGAAAAATTTGAAAAATTTTAGAAAAAAAAATAGAATTTGAATCCTGGAACGCTTAAAGTGCACGGATGTTAAAAGTTCAGAATTTTAACATGAATTTGACTATGTCTTAACAAGAAACTGCTTTGATAGCAAAATTCACTAAATACTATTACCTATATACAAGTGAAATAAGTAATTATGGTTCAGCAAATATCACTCACTGCACAGGTACCTAACTCTAAAGTTAACAAATTATTGCTTACATTGGAAACATTAACGGGTAATATTCAGTCAGAAATGAATCAACATACAGTTATCTTGAAACCTCGATATCCCTTCACGCCAGAAATTAAAGCTGGTAAAGTTGTGCAAACTGAAAGTTATTTTATACGAATGAATCGAATTTGGCAAGCTGGGTATCCATTAGAATTTCCCAATTCCCAACAGTTAGACACTAAAGGTGACTCTATTATAAAACAAAATAACAATTTATTGAATGATTCAATCTGGACTTTACAATTATCTGATATACCTGCTGGTGGTAAAACTCCCGTATCCATTCAAAATATTTATGAGGCTACAATATATCAAACTGATGATGTGATTGGATATTTAGATGAATTAGGATACGTCCATGAAACTGAACTTTGGAAGAATGGGATTAGATTTTTTTATGGTAATGTAATAATTGAAATTTATCAACTTTATATACTTGACGAAGAAAAAGACAAAATTATTATAGGTCCGAACAATCAAAACTCAAATAGCGATCAAAGTGATAAAGATTTGCGACTTTTGAAATTATTTGATAAATCAGGGAATTGTTCTGTAAAAGCTTACGTTAATGTTAGTTCACTTAATGACATTGAAAATGTTAGTTTAGGTACAAAACAATTAGAATCTTTAAAGAGGGAATTATCAGAGATTATCGAATTGCATGTTCCTGATAGATTGGCAATGGATAGTAGAATAAACACAAGAATACAAACGTAAATTAAAAAATAATGAATAACCAACAATCAAAAATATGTAAGTCGATATATAATCATTGTAACATTAAATTAATACAGTTATAAAATAGTATACATTTTGAGCTAATTAAGTGTCATATAATCCACCATTCATGATATAATCACCTTCGATTTCATCGTTATTATCTTCAAAGTCTGCAAAATCTTCAAAATTTGTAAAATCAACATTATTAGATGATTGAGTTGCAATACCTGTCTCTTTTGAGATACTTGGACTATTACCTTTTAACACAGACAATATTGAAGATGAGTCATTAATTTTCGGATATGGTTTGTCTTGCTGATGTGTTTCATATTGCTGATTTTGCTGAGGTGGTGAAAATTGTTGTGTTTGAAATTGTAACTGCTGATTTTGTGGAAGGGTTGAACCTTTTAGAACACCAAGAAGTGCAGGTGATGCATTTTGACCTGGAGATTGAATATCATTGAACTCCTGATTACTTGATTGCTGTATAACTGACGTTTGTTCTTGCTGGTCTTGAAATTGATTTTGCATGTAGTGATTACTACTCAGTGATGGTAATTTATTTGGTGTTGGGGCTGGGGTTGACTGTGCCGAACTAATATTCGCTGGCCTCTTCAACATGTCTAATAATACAGATGATGTGGTTTGTAAAGGTTGTGTGACTGTTTGAATTGGTTGTTGGCATGTTGTAGAAGAGCCCATATGTGAAAATGTTGTTTTGTCACTATGTTTCATACTTGATAAATTATTTGAAGTATTAACGGTTAGCGATTGATTAGGAGTTGAGGCTATTAATGGTGCAGCTACTGTTGGTGTGTCTGTTCTCTTTAAAATATTTAATAAATCTTTTGATGGGTCATTTGATGGAACTGATTTTTTAATTAAACCCGGTGACAGTCCTAATGATGACGATTCTTTACTCTTTAAAATATTCAAGAGACCTTTCGAAGAATCAACGTCAGTTGGATTCAAAGTATTCTGTGTGTCTGTTAATGCATGTAATAACTCAAACGATTGATCATTTACTGTTGATGCGGTTGATAAAGTTTTTACTGGTGTATTGTTGTTCAAGAGATTTATCAAATCCTTTGATGGATCGGTTGAAACTTTCAGTTCAGGGTTTTCATTTTGCTTTTCAGCAATAGGGGTTTTCAAAAGATCCAGTAACTGTGCAGATGGATCACTATTGTTACTATTTGAGTTAGGTTTAGTCAACAAATTCAAAAGATCAACAGAAACTTGTTTTCTCTCCCTTGGACTAGGTTTCTTCTCATCTGATTCATTGGTGGCTGGTTGAATTACCTTTGGTTCTTCAAGAACTTTATTTGCGTCAGTAAAAGTTTCCCTAGCTATAGAGTTAGTTGATGAATCCAAAATATTTGTACTGGTTGGAGTAGTTGGTTTTGACATTGATTTCCTTAATAATACAATTGGTTTATTATTCGAAATAACATTCCTGATATCACGAGTGGTTGTTAAATTTGCTGGTTTAGTAATATCTAATATTTCTTTCGGTTCATTAACAATTGTTGTAGAATTTTGAACCTCAATAACTTTGATTTCATTAATTGAAGGTTTTTCACGTTTTAAGATTTTAATTGGAGTCGGTGGTACACTTGATGAACCATCAGTACATGGTTGCTTATTAGATTCTTTCTTTAACAAACTTAACAATTCGGCAGAATTGGATTTTTTAGTTTCTTTTTTAACCAACGGTTTTGATTTCAAAATGCTTAATAATTCTTTACTGTTTTCATTTGGTTTCTTACTTGATAATGAAAATTGTGGTTTAGAAAAGGTTGATGCTGATGGTGCTAATGACATACCTTGAGATGTTAAGGGGTTATGCATATTTTGTGGTAGGACCAGCGGCATATTTGCATTAGGTAAACCATAATGAGGGAAAGCAAAATATGGATTGAACATCTGTAATGCAAATGGATTGTGACCGACTATTGATAACATTCTATTTTGTTGAAATGCCATAGAATTTGGAGGTACAAATGGGTGTGTATACTGTTGATGAGCATTCATAACCAGATGTTGATTCTGTTGAAATTGTAATTGTTTTTGTAAGATTGAAGTACTAATATTATTATTTTGAGCATTGATTTCACTTGGAAGTTGGGGATTCTTTGCTGCTGATTGAAGCATAGATAATAATTCTCTACCTGGGTCAATAGCTTCACATTCTTTTTGTTCGTCTTTGGAACCATCAAGGCCTAAGATCTTCTTTAATTGAGCAGTTGCTAATCTCTTCAACTCTTCTTCGCTTTCACTATTTTTGACACGATTAATATAAGAGACAATTGGTTTAAACATTGAACCAACTAAATAAAAATTACTTGAATTTTTAACTGCTTTTGTTAAATATTTAATATCCATCCATTGTATATCGGCAATTTCAAACCTGACTTTTGGAACAAACTTAGTATCATCCGGGACACCTTTAATGATATAAATTTTATAGTTTTTACCTTTTATTGTTCTTTCAACATATGAATCCTCGTCAATCAAATCAGATGCATCAAACCCAGTCTCTTCATCTAATTCTCTCAATGCACAATCAACATCCAATTCATCTTTAGAAATTTTACCCCTCGGAAATCCCCAAGATGAACTTTCAATACCTTTGACTAATAACATTTTATCCATTGAAGTATTCAATAGCGCACAACCTCTAACTGGAATAGTTGATTTGTATTTACCAAATTTTGCAAGTGCTTCAGAAGGATCACCCCATTTCCAAATTAATGGACACTGTTCAATTAACTTATTTGTAAATAACTTCATTTTCATAGATGGTAAAAGTGGATTTAAAGTTCTTAGATAGTCTTGATAAAACCAATGAGCTTCTTCAATTTGAAATAGCACACGTTCAATTGATGATAAATCTTCCTCTGGGCAGTTTACCACAAACCTAACTAATAAATCTTCTAAGCATCTTTCAAGTGTTTCATTTGCAAACCCTTCTCTTAATGGGATTGACATTGTATTTTATTTTTTCTTTATCTTGAATATGTAATAGTAAATATTTACTTTCAGAAAACTGTGATAGTAATGTTTTATTCTTGAAACGTTGATCAATGTTGAGATAATTAAGACAATTAAAAAGTAAGGATTGTTTTAAAGATCAATAAACGTATTCCAACCTCGACGTTTCTTCAACATGAAAAATCAAAATTTTGATACATTCGTGCACCGAGAGAAGTAGGCATATTTCACAATTCCACATCAAACATTTTTTATCCCGGACAAACATTTAATGCTATGTATTGTATGAAATTTCTCATTTAAACATTAGACCTCAATTGCACTTATACTTTGTAAGTAATTTTCAAAAACATTTCATGTTCTTTATTAAAATTGAACTTGATCATAGTTTTATTTTTTGATGTTTCATCGCACTATTGAATTTATAATTCCCCCTCTTATATCTATGTTAAATGTTTCTAAATTCTTTTTAAAAAATAAATAAAAATTTAAAGATTAAGTGAATATTTTTCTATCCCTACAAACCTAAAAAAAAATTATTTGTGAAAAAAATTTGATAGGCAATAAAATGTTTGGTTTGGCTTTTCAAAAAAATAACTTACTAAGGTGAACGAGTATTGCCGGTTTGTATTATTGTTCATATTTTGGCTGGTGGCAAAATAAAGTTATTGCCTTTTTGAAAAAAAGCTTTAAAAGTTAATGAAAGTTACTAGTGATTTTCAGTGCAGTTAACTATTATTTTTGACGACTTTCTTTTTATTAAAGTTAATCTCTTAGCGGCTACAACTTGAACAAAGGAGTTTTTACTTTTAAAACTACTAGAGTTTAAATTCATATTTTTATTAATTGGTAGGTAATAATCATAATTATATGAAAAATAATAATATTAATTACAAAATCAGTTTGGATATAATCAAAGGAGAAGTGTTTAGTTAAAATGAACCAATTAACTTGGTAAATAAATTACTTGCAGTAATAGCAATTTGAAGTCTGGATTTATGTTAATATTATATATAACATATAATACGTCAAAATCAAAAATTTAGAAGTTTTTTTACCTTTTACGTAATCGGTAGACAATATTATAACTATACGTGTATATAAATCATGGTTAGTTTTGGTAAGGTATCAATATATATGTAAAGATATGGTTCATTCAAGATGTGTTATCCCAACATACAAAAAAATAAGTAATTTTCTATCAAAAGTTAAGAGAAAATAAAATTACAACAAAAATGATTTTGAAAACAAAAAGCGTTTTTTTTCTAAATTGAGTTAGTTATGTAAACATTCTTTATAAGTTTCTTAAAAGATTACTATTGTATAACCTTTATTGACATTCAGATCAAATTTCATAATAATTTACATCTAAAAAATTAGAAATTTAACTATTGACAACTCTTAATTAAAAACCAAAATTTGCGAAGTGATCTATTTTTTTAGTACAACTATTAAAACTCAAAACTAAAACATGTTACTATGCTTTCAGCTCAATTAAAGAAGCCAAAAACGTTATATGCAGATTGCTCCTTAATTAAACTTAGAACTAGACAATTGTTGAGATGAATATATAGAATATTGATAAAGAGTCATAGGATTGGCTCTGGTGTTAATAATTCAATGTAGTATTACAGATATTCTAGAAGTTTGTAAATACCTCAATTGCTGAAATATGTTTTGTGGGTGTCGTGGCATGTATAAAGGGCACTATCTCACTCTCTACTGTATTCGTATGGTATTTGTTTAGTTACTTTAAAAATTGGTGAATTATTTAACATTATGCATACTATCACAGTCAGTTATAATTCAACAATTAATTCAACCTTTTTTTACTAATTTGACGAGTTGGGAGAGACATATACTAAAAATCAGTTTTAGTAGCCAGAATACCATCACCCTAATAAACTAATGATCAACTTTCTTGAAATACAACATTATCTTATCACAGAATAATAAATTCCTTGTTAGCTCAGTCGGTAGAGCGTTCGGCTTTTAAGAATTCTTTAAGAAGTCGACCGAAATGTCCAGGGTTCGAGCCCCTGATAAGGAGTTTTATCATTATTTTTTTATTTTTTGTGCTCAACACGAAATGAAAACATGAATTTTTGATTTGTTCAATCGAAATTATAAGTTGTATTATTTTTTTTTGAAAAAAAAAAGTATAGAATAGAATCATTGAAGTTAAGAATCTATTATTTCATTGAATATTAGAAGCCATGTTTCCTGGAATGCCCGATCAAAAAATTCAAGTTGAAGTTGATCCAACTGAAGATACTGAATGGAATGATATTTTACGTGAGAAAGGAATTATTCCACAAAAAGAACCTGATCCATCAGAACAATTAGAAGAAGTAATATCTGATGCTATTACACGACAACATGAAAACAGATTGGAAGACTTGGATCTATCCGAATTAGATGAGTTGGAAGATGAAGAAGATGAAGATTTTCTTGAAATTTATAAGCAAAAAAGAATGGCTGAATTGAGACAACTTGCCAGCAATGAAAAATTTGGATCAGTTTATCCAATCTCTAAGCCTGAATGGCAAACAGAAGTCACAGATGCATCAAAGAAAAATGTTGTTTTTGTTCATTTGTCAAGTGAAAGTCAGATTCAATCAAGAATTTTAGGTGTCATAATCAGAGAAGCTGCTTTAAAATTTAAGGATATAAAGTTTTGTGAAATTGAAGGCAAGAGAGCAATTGAAAGTTATCCAGATGAAAACTGTCCAACTATTTTAATTTATAAAGATGGTGAATTAATTAAGCAACTAGTTACATTATTAACGCTGAATGGTAAAGATACACAGTTAAAGGATGTTGAAGCTTTACTAGTTGACATAGGTTGTTTAGATTCAAAAGATAAACGATTAATCATAAATCAAGATTCAGCCGATGATTTGAAAGAACCTTATAAATTAAAGCTTCAAAAAAAGGGCATAAAACAAACCAGAGGTAATTCATCAGATGATAAATCAGATGATGATTTTTTTGATTAATCGATATAGTAATAAGATAGCATAGAAATATATTTATTATTCATATTTATAGTTTTTTTTACAGTAAATATACATGCTTTTAGTAACTGAAAGTTGTTTAGAAAATGCTGCCAATTTATGAAATAGCATAATAATGTTAATAATCTTTTACAACAGGCAACCTATGGAGCAGTTTCGAAAAATTGTTACAATTCCAATATAAGCCTTGCATTTTATATTGGACAATCAAGTAAATGTCCTCAGTTACTTACTATTATTTGGCTAATAATAAAGTTGACTATTTGTTTGACACAAGAAAAAACTCACTAAAAACAAGATAAAAGAATCAGCAGAATGACATCGTTTATAAAGATATCAAAAAGCTGCCAAATTTATTCAGTGACTAATGATATAATTATTTTTGTAAAATACACTTGCATTTGAAGAAGAAGCATCGAAAAAGACCAAAAAGACGAAAAGCTGCTACTTTCCTTTCCAATCGAGTATTTTCTCAACTAGCAATTCTTTCTTATTGATGTTATATGGAAAAGGAAAGCAGGTTGTGTAAGCGTATCACACGTAGTATAACATTAAACGGTAGAAAATCTGGTATCACAAAAAATTCACTCCTATTATATATGGGTGGGCAGCATCTATCAGTTGAATTAGCTGGTTAAATGAGTAATGGATAATTAGATTCCCAAAATCAATCGTACTTAAGTAATGGTATTATTACAAGTAACCTTTTCATTCAATTAACAAATGGGATCGATTTATAAACGTTAATAAGAACATAATAGTTACATGTATTCATTAATACAATAAAGCACCATATAAACATTGACTTTTTTAACATCATCTTCAGAAACTCTAGTAATAGTTGCATCATCAAATTTGAACCACATTCCGTTTGTGTTTTTAACATAAGCCAAGTAATGTCCAGTATTAACGTTACCTAAATGACAAATTACTGCAAATAATTGATATGTTGTAATTTGATTTGAAACACTTGAATCAGAAACATATTCCTTAATATCTAGAATGGATGGTATACTTATATGATAATCAATCTTGGAACTTATACCTATATGCTCAAATCTTTTTAATTGAATACTTAAAATTGGAGGTAATCTTTTAAGCCTTAAACTTTTCGTAACTTTTGTTTTTTTATTACACGAAGTACATTCATAGAGAACATCCAACTCTTCAATTCTTGTATATTTTTTGAAACATGAATGCAAATCAGTTAATGATCTTTTTTCATTATTATGCTTGTCTTGAATTTCTAATGAAACATCTAACATAGGATCTTCTATTTTCCTACTTTTACCGCAAACTGTACATGTTAAAGTACTTTCTAAACTACCAGAAAATATTTTATGAATTATACAATCACAACTAAACTCATCTGCATTTTTTATTTTATTGTTTTCAACTGTAGGCGTACTTTCTTTATTTTTTATGTATTTGGAGCTTGTAGTATCGTTTTTATGGATTTGATGAATTAGGAATTGCCAAAATTCATGCGAATCTTGCTCACTATAACCAGCCAATGTCCTTTTGACTTTCCATGCAGCTTCAACAAATGATGTTAATCCATAACCAACAATTGCAGGATTAGTAAAAAAATCTTGAAAGATATCATTAAGACAACACGACATACACTCAGAATGACTTTTTGGACAATCTGAGTGTAGTCCACTTAAATAATAACGTTTTAAAAATGGATTATGAATCAAAGTTTGTAAAACTGATGACATAAAACATGTTGATCCTAAATTAATAAATCCACGCAACCCAGTTGTTTCTTTAAATGATGGAATTGTGGTAGAATTATTAATGAGCTCACGATTTTGGGTACTATGGTCAATTTGAAAATAAGGCAATCCTTGAAATGTTTCTAATAGTCCAGCATTTTTTAATGCATTGTATCTAATATTTTCAAGTAATGGATGTGATACTAAATCACTACATTTAACACACAATAATTCACCATTATTGGCATTGATACCTATAAGAAAAAAAAGAAACAGTAAAAAAATAATGCATTAGTATTTTTAATTCAAAAGAAATTCAAGTATTAAGTATTACATTAGTAACAAAATGTAAACTAAAACTACCAATTGATTTGTGATTAAATAAATTAAACATACCAAAGACATGTCCTGTTGATTTTGCATGATTATAGGCATGTTTTTCTTTCCAACATCCGATATTTGTACATTGAAGACACATGAATAAACTATTATGTTGTTTTAAATTTAAGTCATGACAATCTTTACAAAATAAGATTTTAGATCTTGCTTTCTGTAATGTGCTAATACTAATTTTTTGGCCTTTTCGATTATAGTAGTTGAGAATTGAACGATTATTTTTATTGTTCAACCCTGACAATGATAAATCTGATTCTACCTTGAAATCTTTCGAATGTAATCCAACAATTACAACATTCATTGCAGCAGAATATGCATTCAAAACCGCATCTTTTGAATTTGAATTTAAAACTTTTGAAAGATGTGCACAAGGTGGTAATGATATAAAAGATTCAGCTAAATTATTTTTAAACAATAAACTTTTCTTTTCAGCTGTTGGCGATTTATTTGTACTTTCTTTTCCATTCCTATTCAACTGTTTTTTAGAGGCGGGTGAATTTGATGATGTAGTACTATATGATGATGACGGTGGTGGTGTTTTCTTTGGTATTGATTTACTTGCGATTCCCTTTGCTGAAACGGACTTTTTTGCGGATATTGATGCCATTTTATGCAAATATGAGAAGTATAATGCTTTTGTATTAATTAATGCAGTTTTAATGTGAATAAATATGTATATTTATAAAATATGGCTTTTAGGATGTTTCATAAATTTCAAAATAGATGGATCTGAATAGTGTGTATATTTTTTGATTTTTGTGATTTTTGTAAAATTTATGGAGTTTTGTAAATGAAATTATAAAAACCCGATACAAAAGGTATTTATAACTATATGAAATCACACAATAAGATAGGTGATTGGAATTTTGAAAAAAAGTATAGAAAAGGATAATAGTAGGCCTCAGAAATCAGATTTGGCGAGATTTCCGCAATGTGATTTTTTCTGTTTCTTTAACAGCATTTTGATAAAGGGTTAAGCTATACATTGTTTTTTTTATTTAAGGTTACATAGTATTTTTATTATTATTTGTTGCTATTTTTTGGTGTATTAGTTAAAGAAAGAAACAAAGCATAATAAATATATTGTATGTTTGCAAATTAAAAAATTAAGTAATCAAGAAAATTTTCATTCTTTTTTCTTCTTTTTTAATTATGTAGACAAAGTAAATGAATCGGAATGAAAAAGATCAAACAAACAAGCAATTCATTTTCACAATTTAATAGAAATAGAATTATTAGTTTTATAGTAATAAATGTTGTAGAAAAGAATGATAGCTATGAAAATAACTAATTTTAATGATAATAAAGTAGAATCTTCAGACATTCAACACATTTACATATTTTTAAACTGTAAATATTTTGAACCTTTAAAAAATTTAAACTCTAAACAACACTCATTGCTTCACAGAATCTACTAACAACAGTTCTGAAACCAATAAGAACCTGCCTTAAAGGTTGAGGAATCATTGGATTCCAAACTAATTTATTGATAGCTAGATCATATTCATCAATTCGAGCACGAGTACGATCGTTCATTAAATATCTTGCACGTAAGAAAATAACCGTAACAAAAAATAAAACCATTGTCTTGAAATCATACCAAAACTGTTCCGTGCCACCATAAGAAGAATACCAAAATCTGCCTAATGCAATTCTGAAAAACAATTTAATTAATGGACCGAAATAGAAAGTAATCAACAAAATTTCAGTATTTGCAGCCAAAATAGTTGATTTTGAATGGAAATTCGAATTAAATTGTGATAGTTTTGAACATATATTATTCCTTTTCTGAGTTGAAACAAATGGTAGCATTGGAATTATGTTATTCTTTGAATAAGTAATTGCATGAAAAAATGCATAAATAGTAAAAGAATATAAAATTGATGGATTAATCGCACCAAATACAGGCGTTGCAAATAACCAATGTGATGAAGCAAAAAATAAATATTGAATATTTTCATCACGCAGAATATTATGTTTGGTTGATGGATTTGAATTTGGATAAGACTTTGAGGAGTTATTAATGAATGAATTAGTGCCAGCACTTGTATTATTTTTTGGTGAAGAATGTGAAGATGCATCATGATCGTGTTGCTTAGCAAATAAATGTTCAATCAAATGCCAGATTTGACCAATAAAATAAGAAATTGGTCTGTTCTTATAAGTTTGTCTTAAAATGATCAGATAAGTTGTTAGAATCGAAGATAAAGCTAAAGAGTAATATCTTATAGTTACTGGATTTGCTGAACCATACCAAAAGGAAGTAATAAAGCAAATAACACCAAACCATACGGTTGAAATCAGTGTTAAATACCAATAAAATTGGGCACCTTTCGCCAACGTCTTTATATGTGATAAGAATTTTGTTGAGGAAGTAGTGGCAATTTTTGAAGCATTTGTGGAAGTTTCTCTCTCCACATCGAATTGATTGTTGGCCATAGGGTGAGGATATGAGGTGTGGGCCTTGATGGAAGAGAAAGAATAGAAAAAGGTAAATACAGAACAAATTTAGAAGAAGAAAACGAAGACCCCTAAACTATCACCAATCTCCAATCAGTTTCTCGATGAAGTAAAGTACACTTTTCATTTTTCATAGGAGGAGAAAACGTGAAATGGAAAATGAAAAATGAAAAATTTCAGAATAGAAAGCAACTACGACGGGTTCGAAACCGTGTATACCCTTTTTTCATTTTTCTAATTATTTCATCACAACTACGGAAAGCAAAGAACTGTTTGGTGTGAAGTCCGAACCAGCTGCCATGTTTTTAAAACTGTCGTCACTACAACCACACACTATAATAAGACACCCATTGGAATCTGTCCAAGATTCAGTTTGAACAATCGTCTTAGGAAATCCTTTGAAAAATCTAACCCGTTTCTTATTTGTAACATCCCAAAATGATATACTACCTTCAATACTACCATTTGAATCACCACCATAACCAGCAGTTATCAGATAATTGTGACCAACAACGTTTAGTGAATATATTGGCCCTATTAACATTGTATCATCATTTAATTTAGATCTATGTGCTCGAAATATGAACTTTTCTGGTTCATTCAATACAACTATTCCACTTGGATTTGTATTTGAGCATGAGAATGAGATTGGTGCAGATTTTGCAGCTGTATTAATAGTAACCGTTGGTTCTGTTTGCGACTCTATTTTGGTAGTTACAATAGACACCTTTCCTTCTAATCCTGTTTGCGCATACTTTAATTCATGCGGTAAATTATTGACATCCTTTATTGTGTCAAAAATTTTCAAATCTGTTGTAATGGGAAATTTAAATCCCGATTCTTGACATTTTAATTCAACGAGCCTTTTACATGATAAATCAAATATTCTATTAATTCCTTTATCTGTTGACACTACTAAATACGTTAAATAAATATCAAAAACTTGAATCTTGGAATTTATACTAATTTGATCAAGTATAGTTAAATCAGGTAGATTGTATAATGATAAAGTACCATTATTGGTTGAAACTAGAAGATAATTCAAATCCTCATTTATTTTCATCATTTGATATATACAATCATTACCAATTGTCAAATCATCACATTTGACAAATTTTTTTCCACCAGTAGCATCAATATCCGAATATGAAACAGCGTATGGATGTAAAATAAAAACTGTATGTTCAAAATGGTTGATTGATAAAACTGGTTGATTGAATTGTTTTGCAGTTATTAATGCTGAAGATGAGCAAAGAGTCGAAGAAGTTTCATCTGATGTTAATTTGTATGCATCATAAATATTTAGTTCTCCTAATATTGTACCCACTAACAACAGATCCAGTCCTGAAATATAGTGAATTGAAGTTACAAAACCATTTAGAGAAGGATTCAAATCAACTTTAAGAAACAAAAACAGAGGAAATAAAAGAATAACTGTTAGTATGGATATTAACCTCTTATTATTAAAAAAAAACCAGATACTAACATACATTGTCGCAAAACATTCATGGTATTGTTGCCTAACCTAAGAACAATCACCAAAGCCCAAGCTGGAAGCTTCTGTGTCAGACCTACATCGGACTGAGAAGAATATACTATGAGACAAAACCACATTTCCCAAAGGAAGTTTGTCACAAGCGCGAAGTGAAAAAACAAAAACTAGAATAAGGACTTTGTCTTGTTTCTCGGAGAAGTCCGTATTTTCTTTATCTACGAAATTGAAGAAATCTTTCTGTTTTTTTTCTTAGATAAAAGAATACAAAAGATGCCATTTCCAATTTCCCTAGCATCTACTTTAGATTATGTTTTATACTGCGCTTTTTAACCAGATTTGAACTAACGTTTTTCCCAATGTATTTTTTTGAAACTTCTGAGCGTAGAAGATATGCCCAAGTGGCATGTGCTGTTGTGTGGTGTCTTTTCGGTGCTGGTCCAATCTTTGGATTTGCTGCTTTAAAACCGACCTTAATCGACCAAGGAGTTTATGAAAATGTTTGTGAAATTACAAATTCTTCCAGTTCTAACATATTTACTACTTTTTTATCTAATCTTACCCCTTTATCAAATGATCATTTTACGACTGAAGGTTTCAATTCAAAGTGTACAACACAAGATTTAAAATTAAATATGATGTTCACCATTGGTGCTGCTTTAACTAATGTTTCTGCGTTAATTATTGGTCGTACTTTAGATACTTATGGTCCAAGATTATGTGGTTTAATTGGTGCTTTCTTTTTATTATTAGCTTCATTTACTTTTATCTATGCAAAAACAATCATTTTTTTAAATTTGTTTGATCCTTATGTTGTTGGTTATTCATTTATGGCATTAGGTGGTCCATTTTCTTATATTTCCTCATTTCAATTATCAAACGCATTTCCTGAAAAGTCTGGATTGGTTCTTGCTTTATTAACAGGTGCTTTTGATACATCATCTGCAGTTTTCTTGTTTTACAAGAAACTTTACTTAGCATATCCAGAATTTTTCAAATTAGAAACTTTCTATAAATTTTATTTATTAGTTCCAGTTTTCATTATTGTTGTTCAGTTTTTAGTTATGCCTAAAGAATCTTATTTAACCCCTCCACCTGAATTAATTCCAAATCCAACTGATGAACAAAGAGCTCTTTCAATTGCCGCTGCTCAAGAAAACCACATTCATAACACAATTTCAAACCAATCAAATGAAAATGATTCCTTATTACCTACACCTCAATCTCAAAGAAGACGTTCATCTTTAGGTGATGCTTATAAATCAATTTATATTGAAGAAGAAATTGAAGATGCAGCAAAATCAAAAACTGAATTATCTTTTACTATTTTTGGTATTTTACATGGCTATTCAGCATCTTATCAATTCAAAACATGGTGGTTTGTTCTTATTTGTCTATTCTCAACCATCCAAATGCTTAGATTAAATTATTTTGTTGCAACTGTCAATTCTCAATACGCTTACCTCTTAGGTTCTTATAAAGCAGCAGATTCACTTAACAAAATTTTTGATATTGCATTACCATTAGGTGGTGTCATTTCAATCCCTTTTGTTGGTATGTTTCTTGATAATTTTTCAACTTCAGTTGTTTTAATTGGTTTATTAATAGTTTCTCTATTAATTGGTATTCTTGGTGTTATTAAAAATTCATTTATTTCAGGTGTTATTAATGTTCTAATTTTTGTTGCTTATCGTCCATTCTTTTATACTTCAATTTCCGATTTTTGTGCAAAAGTTTTTGGATTTGAAACTTTTGGTACCGTTTATGGTTCAATTATGACAGTGGCGGGGTTTGCTAATTTCTTGCAATCCGTTTTAGATAAACTTACCCATACAACCTTCAAAATGAATCCAATTCCTTTGAATTTATTACTTTTGACACTTACTATCATTATTGGTGGTGCAACTATTGTTTATGTTTATGTTCAATCAAAAATTTATGCTCATAAAAAACTCAAAGGTTTAAACGAGCCAAATAATGAAGAAGTAGAACCATAATCTAACCTAATCTTATCGACATATAGTCAATTAACTTTAATTTATATACAGACTTTCTCTTATGTTGCCATGGTACCATGCTACTAGAATTACTATTTATTTAAATATTTACTTTTTAATAACACGCATCAATTTCTTTTGGAAAGAGTTAGTAAAAGTTTTCTGTAAAGATTATCTAGTAGTTTTAAGTTTGTAAAAACTAATAAAACTGTTAATATTTTTTTCATTACTTGTAAATCAACATTAAAAAAACATATTTGAACATAAATTATGTGCATAGTGAAAACTTCTATAAACAGTTGGGTAGTACCTATAAAAGAATAAAACATAACTCAATACTAACGTACAAACTAAAGATTAGTTGGTAGGAAGAAAGCCCTAACAGAAACCCGCATTTATTATATTTTTCCAAATTTTTAAAAGTAAATGAAAAAATCCTTTCAATTTGAGAAAAGTTACTTGGTTCGTGTTACACACTGTCTTTCTTTTCTTCTTTTTCTTTTTACAAAGCAAGGCCTCTTCGAAGATCCTCTTACTTGATTGTGTGGTATTTGGATTCAAAGCGAGGCCTAGACTGATGTTGTCAAGTTCTTCAAAAAATAGGAGCTTGACTTCCTGGAACTCCTTAGATAAACTGCTGCGTTTGTTGTTTGGGATTTTGGTCTGGGATACACTAGTACTTTAAAAATAATCAAAAACAAATATCATTCACTTTATTTTTTGAAATTTACAACTATACACAAAAACAATAATATCAAAAGCTAACCCTTAGTCATCTTAATTTTTTATCCACTTATTAATTTAATCTAAATCTGTAGTTGATTTTAATTTCATAACCTTTTCTGGATCCATTGCATCTAAGAAATCTTTCATTCTTAAAGGACGTAATGAAATTTCATTTCCTTTATCAATAAAGTCACCATTATGATCAATTAAATGTTTACGAATGTATTCTCTAGTTGAATTAACGGCTGCATTACGACATAATTCTTTTAAATCTGATCCACTCATACCTTCAGTTATACTTATGAGCTCATTAATATCACAATCAACATCAACATCTAATAATAGTTTATTTAAAATCTTTTTACGCTGATCATCATTTGGTAATCCAATACTAAATCTTTTTGGCATACGTCTTAAAAATGCTGAATCAATGTCACCTGGTCTATTGGTTGCACCTAAAACCAAAATACGTCCTGAACTAACTAATCCATCCCATAATGTCATAAATTCTGCCTTTAAAGTTGCTGTAACCTCATGATCTGTTGAACTTCTCTCTCTTAAAAATGAATCAATTTCATCGATAAATATAATACATGGTTGAAGTTTATTTGCTAAACTAAATAATGCATCGACTAATTTGTTACTTTCACCAAACCATTTATCCATGATTGTTGACATTCTAATACTAATAAAATTTGATCCACTTTCTTTTGCTAACGCCTTTGCAAGCATTGTTTTACCACAACCTGGAGGTCCATAAAGCAGAACACCTTTAGGTGCAGCTAACAATGAACCATATTGAGTAAATAATTCAGGATAGACAAGTGGTAAAATAACACTTTCACGTAAATCATTCACAACATCTTCCAAACCACCAACATCATTAAATGCAACATTAATATCGCTCGCTGGAACTAAGTATGCTAGTATTATTTTTTCATAGTTTGATAATGAAGATAAAACCTTCTTCAGTTCAGGTGATTTATTCTTTAATGATTGCAAATGTTTTGTTGTACGTTCTTTTTCATCGTTATTTCGGTGACTTGGATCACCTAAAAATGTAGATAATAAATAATATACAGAAAAGGATGCGGTTGATAACAACACGCACTCGCTGATTAATTTAAAAGCTTCCTGCCTGTTCATGTTTATATGATTTCCACTTTATGTTCAAATTAACTCTGATAAATAGGTTTATTGGAACCCTTCCCTATTGTAAAAGAAATTATATAATAATGCGACTGATCGAAAATTTGAAAACTGAAATTTCAACATGAATTTCAATTTTTTTTTGTTTTTTTTTCTTAAAACAACTTTCTTTCATTTTTAGTTTTGAAAAGGAGCCAGAATAATAACCATGTCAAAAAAAAGACATACAATTAACATTCCTGGTACTATGCTAGATAGTATTAGAGACAATGGAAGTTATGATAATGATGAAAGATTCACGAAACGTCAAAGAATTAAAGGTCCTTCAGTGATACATCGTAAAGAAAATAGAAAACAGCAACGTATGAATAAGAAGAAACAAAAGCATCAGATTACTAATGAATTTAAAGAACAGCAAAAAAAAAAACAAAAAGAATACGAATTACAAAAGACGAAGAATAATAATAATACAAAGAATAAATTAAAATCTAATATTAAAACTGCAAAAAAAACAGTTACTATTAATGAATCTGTAAAGGAGAGTGAACCAATACAAAAAAAAAGAAAACGTGTTTCTTTTAGTGATCATGATGATATCCGTGAAATTCCTGCACGAGAATTAACTCCAGACAATGAAATTGATGTGGATTTTGAAAAATGGGAAAATGAATTTGCTGATGATAGTGAGGATAGTGAGCAATTATTTAGTCAAAGTGAAGATGACTTGCAAGATGAAAAAGATGAAGAAGAAACTCATAATTTGATAGAGACATTAAAACAACTAAAGCAAGTTCAAAGAGGTGAATACCAAAATACCGATGACGACAAATCAGAATTAGAAATAGAATCAAAATCAAAATCAGACTCCGACTCAGACTCAGACTCAGAATTTCACTCAGAATTAGATACTGAACAACAAGTGATAATGAACCAGCTTGCTGCGTTAAAAGGTAAAAATGTCAATTCAGAATCAAATGATATTCGTATTGTACACGAATCAGATATGGAAGATGATGATGTTTCAGACGATGATCTAGAAGTAGATCAAAGTGATGAATTTGAAGGATTTGCTGATGAGCAAAAGGAAATTATGACTCAATTAGCTGCATTAAAGGTAAAAAAGGCAAAATCATCCAAATCCGGTCTTAGGATTGTTAAAGAAGATGAATTAGAAGATGACTCCATGTCAACGAGTGAATCTGAACATGACAATCAATCTGAAGATTTTGGAGATGATTTAGCTGATGAAAAACAAAATATTATGAATCAACTAGTTAAGTTAAAAGGTAAAAGAACACTTAATAGTTCCGATATTAAAATTATTAAAGAAAATGATTTGGAAGATGATGATATAAGTTCAGAAGATGATAATGGTAACGAAGAAGAAAATGATTCAGATATTGAAGAGCTAGATAATGAACAGCAAGAGATAATGAATCAACTAGTTGCCTTAAAAGGTAAGAAATCATTCAAAAGCAATGATATTCGAATAGTTAAAGAAGAAGAATTAAGTGATGATTTTGAAGAAATGTCCAACGATGATGAGGGAATGAATGAAACCGATGAAATTATTGATGATGATATTGTTGAAGAGTTGGATGAAGATGAGGAAGAAGTTATGAAACAACTTGCAGCATTAAAAGGAAACAAAAAAAGTTTATCAAAACTGAATATTGTTAAAGAAGCTGATTTAAATGACGAAATTTCATCACAAGAAGATGATGATCTAAGTGAAAAAAAAAATAATACTTCTTTTTCTGAGGAAGAATATGTTTCACCATTTAATACAATCAATAATGATCAAGATATTGATTACTATGCCAAGAAACTAGGTATTGATTCTAAGAAAGGATTAAAACGTCAAGATGAGAACGATTTTGTTGGTGGATTACTTGAAGGTCTCGATTTTATGGATAATTCTGATGCGTCTGATAAAGAACAAGAAGAGAAAACAAAAAAGAAAGAAAAGAAGGTTAAGAAAGAAAAGGAACAGAAGAAAGAAAATAAAGAAAATGAAGAAAAGAAATCAAAGGAGGAAAGGAAAAAAAGTTCAGAAGAGAAGAAACCCCAAAAATGTTTATCTGCTCATCATAGAGAATTATTCAAAAAAGATGATGAGGATATCAACTATTATGCAAAAAAATTAGGTATTGATTCAAAGAAAGGTATTTCCAAACAGGATAATGATGACTTTATTGGGGGGCTATTTGAAGGTTTAGATTTAAATTTTAATGATGGAATGGATGTTGATGACGAGTCAGAAGAGGCAGAAAGTGAACAGGAAAATGATGAAAGAAAATCAAAAAAAATCACAAACGACACTGAAAATGAAAATGATGACGAGGTTAACTCAGATGATTTTGATGATGATGATGAGTTAGATGACGATGACAGAGCACTATTGAAAGAAATGTATGGTCTTGAAAGCTCAGATTTCGACTCAGACTCAGACTCAGAATTTGACTCAGATTCTGAAAATGATGGTCCAAGAGTCAAAGAAAATCCATATATGGCGCCAGTTGACTCAAGTACTGAACAAGAACCTGTTTTTTCTGGATCAAAATATATCCCACCAGCATTGAGAAAGAAAATGGCAATAGGTGATAATAATGAAGATTCACAGACTATGAAAAAACTTATTAGACTAATTAAAGGTCCATTCAACAAATTGTCCGAGCCAAACTTAAATAGTATTATTCAAGACTTGAATAATGCATATAATGATAATCCAAGACAATTTGTCAATGAAGCAATTTTGAAGGTTATCCTTCAATCTGTTTCAATTTCAACCCCAATGCTAGAAAGTTTCCTAGTTTTATACGCAAGTGCAATTGTTGCAGTTTATAAATTACAAGGTGTTGAATTTGGTGCGTTCATTATTCAAAAAGTTGTGGAAGAGTTTACAAAGGATATTGAAAGTAAATCAAGAACAAAGCAAGAATTACTCAATATTACAGGTTTATTAGGTTATTTATATACATTAAATTTAATTAGTTCAACACTACTCTATGACATAATAAAAATGAAATTAATTATTAATCCAACGGAATTGAAAACTGATGTTCTACTAAAGTTAATTAGATCATGCGGTTCCAAATTAAGAACAGATGACTCAACTGCATTAACCTCAATTATTGGAGAATTAACTAGGTCTGTTAAGGAAAATGAAAATAAAGGTGTCAAAATATCAACAAGAACAAGATTCTTAATTGACACCATTACAGATTTAAAGAATAATAGACTAAAAAATTTAGAAAATGAAAATACAACATCAATGATAAATAGACTGAAGAAACAACTAGGTTCAATCAATAGTGGTAGAAACCTTGATGCCATTAAAGTCAATTTAGATGATATTGAAAACATTGAAGAAAAGGGTAAATGGTGGTTGGTTGGTTCTGCATGGAAAGGTAATGATGATAATGCTACGTCATCAACTAAAGAAAATAAGCTAAATGCTAATATCAACTTAAACTTTGAAGATACCGCAATAAATGTTAATGATGAACTATCAGGTAGTTTAGATGTAAATTGGTTAGAGTTAGCAAAACAATGTAGGATGAATACAGATATAAGAAGGGCAATATTTATTTCTATAATGTCTGCAGAAGATTTTATGGATTCCTTTGCAAAGCTAGAGAAATTAAATTTAAAGAGGTCACAAAAGAGAGAAATTCCAAATATTTTAATGCATTGTGCAACAATGGAATCAAGTAATAATCCGTATTATTCATATTTAGCTAAAAAATTATGTGATGATCATTCAATGAGAAAATCATTTCAGCTAAATTTATGGGATTTCATAAAAGAGTTGGATGGTGATGATGAATCCACAACAACGATTTTAGTAGATGCAAATGATGATGAAAAGTTATGGAAAATTTTAAACATGGGTAGATTTTTTGGATTTTTAATTGGTGAAGGATCTTTATCATTGAACGTTTTAAGAATAATCAATTTTCTTACTGCATCATCCGATGTTAAAATTTTCCTTGAAATCATGTTAATTACTATTCTTGACGTAATTGGTAAAAAATCACTTGTTAAGTCATTTGCTAACGGTACAAATAAGAAAGAATCCAAAGATATTATATACAGTGGTAAAATAATGGCCGAAAGAGTCAATAAATGTGACGAACAACCACTCTTGATGAAGGGATTACAATATTTTTTAAATAATAAAATTAGAGGCAGTGAATTTATTAAGAGTAAAAAACAACGTTCAAGAATAGAATGGGGGGTTGACACTATGTCTAATATGCTAACAGAGATGTTGAAAACTCAAAAATAGGGAACGTTTAGATACATTTGTGTAGAACACAGTAAAAGATAAAGTCTACGATTGATTTTAGTTTAAAAGAAGCAAAAAAGGGTTTTGTAATCAGCACGTGATTTAGGTCTAGTCAGTTCAAAACCCTCTTTCTCATCCATCACGCAGTTTCAGTTTTCAGCTTTCTCTTTTCGTTCTGAGCGAGAACAAATATGAAAAGTTTGTGATAAATTCCTATATAACAATTTTCTCTTTGGATTTATCTTTTAGCAGTCAGCTTTAAACAGCCTAACGTACATACAAACGAAATGGGAGCTACCAGAGAAAAGAAAGTCGCATACTTCTCTAAGTTAAGAGAATTAGTCGAAGAATACAAGTCAGTTTTCGTTGTCGGTGTCGATAATGTTTCATCCCAACAAATGCATCAAATCAGAAAGACCTTAAGAAAAGATGCTGTCGTCTTAATGGGTAAGAACACCATGGTTAGAAGAGCTATGAGAGGTTTTATTGCTGACTTCCCAGAATACGAAAAATTAATGCCTTTAGTCAAGGGTAACATTGGTTTCATTTTCACCAATGCTGACTTAAAGTTCATTAAGGATGTTGTTTTAGCAAACAAGGTCGCAGCTCCAGCAAGAGCAGGTGCTATTGCACCAGCTGACGTTTGGGTTCCAGCAGGTAACACCGGTATGGAACCAGGTAAAACTTCTTTCTTCCAAGCTTTAGGTGTCCCAACTAAGATTGCTAGAGGTACCATTGAAATTACCACTGATGTTAAGATTTTAACTGCAGATCAAAAGGTTGGTCCTTCTGAAGCTTCCTTATTAAATATGTTAAACATTTCTCCATTTACTTATGGTTTAACTATTATTCAAGTTTTCAACGAAGGTAACTTATTCCCATCTTCTATCTTAGATATTACTGATGAAGAATTATTAGGTCACTTTACCTCAGCAGTTGCTGCGATAACTCAAATTTCTTTAGCTTCTGGTTACCCAACTGTCGCTGCAGTTTCTCACCAAATTGTCAACACCTACAAGAACATTCTTGCATTATCCGTTGCTACTGAATACACCTTTGAAGGTTCTGAACAAATTAAGGACAGAATTGCAAACCCAGAAGCTTATGCTGCTGCTGCTCCAGTTGCTGCTGCTACTTCTGCTTCCACTGAAACTGCAGCTGCAGCTGAAGAAGAAGCTGAAGAATCAGAAGATGATGACATGGGTTTCGGTTTATTCGATTAAGTGAGTTCTGTATAGATTATCTTACTAGTTTATTAGTTTATTTAAACTTTATTTATCTTTGAAGTATCATCAACCTTTAGGTTTTTTTAACTATTATACACCGTAGCTTTATAGCTAGAGCTGGATTGAGAACTATCCAATCAAGTTAAACAAGCGAAATTGAACTAATTTTATATTTTATTTTTTAATTTTTTAATTTTTGTAATTTTGTGAGGATTTGAAAACAATTGTTCATGGTTGAAGATGTTAATAAATGATCACTGATTAATTATATACAATTCACAAGTAAATTCAATTACAATGTTTGCACAAGTATCCAGAAGATCAATTCAATCAATTACATCCAAGAGAATGTCATCAACTTTTACAACACCAAGACCATCTTCATTAAAGGGTGTTCTTTTTGGTTTTTTTGCTGGTGTGTCAATTACAGGTTTCGGAT
Source organism: Pichia paraexigua (assembly GCA_030573095.1). Classification (NCBI taxonomy): domain Eukaryota; kingdom Fungi; phylum Ascomycota; class Pichiomycetes; order Pichiales; family Pichiaceae; genus Pichia; species Pichia paraexigua. The sequence goes on along the minus strand of JAJMCR010000039.1, from coordinate 45,382 downwards.
GTTACTATTATTTATTAGATGAATACAAGACATCATCCAATGCTATTATTTCCGATATTTTACTACTACAAAAGACAATCAGAAATATGGAAACCCATATTAGAACTTTAGAAAGTGAAATTGAAAAGAAATAAGTTAATATTAATTTTTGGTATTTTCTATTTTTTTGTTATATATTATATTTCATCCTATTATTACGAAGCAAATTTTTAAATGAAAAAGATATATTGAATAATATTTTATATATCATGCTTAATATTTTCTTTTTAATGTCTATAAATGATTCAATCAAACGATATTAATATTCAAAACATTTACCTCATTCATCTATTTCTAATTATTAATATGCAATCAAGATTCTTATAATTGATTATATTTTACAAAAGAGTAATAAATAAAGATTATTCAAGCATTATTTGAATCGTCGTTAAAACATTTCAATGATGTAATCTAATCGTCTAAATTATATATGTTTTCCTTTTATATAAATAAGTTTAGCCTTATTAATTACTAATAATTCGAGTCGTAATTGGCATAATTATTGAGATGGCACACTTTAATTATCACATTAGCGATCATAATTGTCAAATTGCCATCGAAGGAGGTTTGAATGTCGGCTAATGAAAACAATTACTGACTTCTACTTTTTCTACGTACCGATTCACTTATCTATATCCCAATCCCAAGTAATGACAAATTTCTTAATTTGAAAGTTTGTAAATTTCTTGCGAATGATGTGCAAACTTGTTCATTCACAATGATCTTTTTGTGATAAGTTTCCATCAAACTTTACGATTGATTTTTCACATATTCGTCAAAGAAAGTCTGAAGAAAATATTCTCAAACTCTGATTCATTCATTTTTGTGTATAGTATTTTTATTTGTTTTGTAAAAGAAACCAAATCCAATAATTTAAAAAACTTTGAATGCAATCGAATACTTCAATCGGATAATTAGAAGATACAAATAAAACAATTTACTAGTTAAGTAAAATTCAATGACTTGCTGAATAGTATTAGAATCTGTAAGTCAAATAAAATTTGTCTCACAAACTTAATACTTCCTTTATTTTAGCGTATTATTATGTATGTACTTGATATTTTATATTTTACTTGAAAAATCTTAAAATTGCACAGCCTTGAAATTCACTTAAGGAATCTGAAAAAAATAAATTTTCTTCAATCTTTTACTAAAATTCTTATTGAATCAAAGTAACTTCTGTAATGATATAGCTCTTGAGAGTGAAACAATGGAAGATTTAAGATTAAATAAAAAACAGAAGGTAGAAGATCCAAAAGAATATCAAAGCGTTGAAGAAGCAAAAAGTAAACATTTTAGAATTGATGATAACAATACCAAACGGAAACAAACACTTAATAAATGTTCATATATAAACCCAAGAAAAAACAAACAGTGTGGATTACAAGTTAGAAAAGGGCAAGTTTATTGTTTTGCACATATAAATTCCCAAATTAGTGGTACATCAATCAAAGAATGTGACATAACTAAATTGAATAAAAATGGTGATATTATAAGAAGAATTAAATGTCCAATCGATAATTCACATTCAATCTGGGAAGATAAATTAACAAAACATCTTAAAATTTGTAATATTACTAAAAATAAAAAAGATATTGAGGATAAAGATAGAAACATACCTTGGTTTAAAGTCGATTACAATGTAAAAGATGTTAAAGATGTTAAAGTTAACAATGAAACCAACAATGAATATTGGAATAAACTGATTATTGACTTGGTTAAAAAGCATAATGAATTTTTCAAAGATGATGAACTGTTATTAGAAAATAATGAATTTAAACAAGGATTAGAAGAAAGATTTAAAGAATTAAGTAATTTAAAACATATAAGACAACAAAGTAGCCTTATTGGTCAACTTATCAATAATGGGTTAGTTAAATCTAATGAGGATCCAGGAACAATAATTGAATTTGGTTGTGGACGAGCTGAATTTACAAGATATTTTAATAAAGCAATTAAAGAAATAAATAATGATTCACATATTTCTAATAAGTATCTCTTAATTGATAGAGAAAATCCAAGAGTGAAATTTGATAATAAAATTATAAATGATAGTAAGGAATCTAGATTTATTAATGATGAAGTTAAAAGATTGAAGGTTGATATAAAAGATTTGAAATTAAGTGAAGCGTTAAAAGAATTTAACTGTGTAAGTACCAAATTTTTAGGTATTTCAAAGCATTTATGTGGTGTTGCTACTGATTTAACATTAAGATGTTTAACTAATGAAGCAATAGATGTACCAAATACTAAATTTCATGGATGCTTAATCGCAATGTGCTGTAGACATTGCTGTAAGTATGAATGGTTGCTTGAAGATTCTAAAAAGTACTTAGATGAAAATTTTGATATTAATGAAACAAATTTTAATTATTTCCGTAAAATGTTTGCATGGGCTACAAATGGTGTTACACCAGGTATGAAAGAAACCGATATATGTGGCCATTTTAGTGGTTTATCTTTTAAAGAAAGAGAAGAAGTAGGATTGAAAATGAGAAGAATTTTAGATGAATCAAGAAAATTTGCAATGGTAAATAAAGGCTTTGATGTTAAGATTGTCAAATACGTTGAAAGGGATATCAGTATGGAGAACAATTGTATTATTATAAAGAGAAAAGAATGTTTATAGTTGAAGGTTTATAGATTTTAAAGAAATGCAAGTTTATAATAATATTTAAGATAATGTTTATACTCGCTACCTCATGAAAAGCTGTTATTTTGACTATTATTTTCTTACCTTAGTTTTGGATTGAAAATATGTTTGATTGGGATAATATAACCAACAATGTCCAAGCCATTATTTAACCAGCATGCATTAGTTACTGGTGGATCTAAAGGTATTGGTAATGCAATTGCGAAAAAGCTAGCATCGTTAGGATGCAAAATTACATTGTTATCAAGAAATGAAAAATTACTAAAAGCAGAAGTTGCTAAACTTAATAAGATAAACCCAACTAATCATAGTCAAATTACATTAGATTTAAGCCAACCAAGTTTAATCGAAAGTACATTAATAAAGAATGAAGATTTCAAAAATATTAATATTCTGATAAATTGTGCAGGTTTAACTCAAACCAAATTATTAATGAGTACACCAAGTAAGGAAATACAAGATATAATGAATGTGAATCTAATATCTCCCATACTATTGTGTAAAAATTTTATAAAAAGCTGCAATAGACAGAAGAAAGCGGGTACTATTGTCAACATATCATCGATAGTGGCAAATTCGGAACATAACCTAATGGGGAGTACCATCTATACAGCTTCAAAGGCGGGCTTGTCACGGTTTGGGGAGTGTGTTAACTACGAACAAAATCAGATTCATCAAAGACGTCCAGATGCACCGAAAATTACAATCCACACGATCCATCCAGGGTATGTGCCAGATACAGATATAGGAAACACAGTTGAAGTAAATTCTTCTTCTACTTCTTCTTCTTTCTTGTTGCAAATGCAAACCACAAAAGAGGCTGTGGCGCATGAAGTGGCGTATTTGCTTACGTAATGTGTGTGGGATTAGAATGAAGGAAGCGTGGGATGGAAAGTAATTTTTTTTGCGCTTTGTTTTATTTTTTTTTTAAATTTTCAATTTTAAATTATTCTTCAACTTTTTTCAATTTTCAGTTTTCACTTTCCACGTTTTGAAGAAAAAAAAAAGGAAAAATCTTCAGTTTTTGCAACAGGTTGGTCTTTACTTCTTTTTTTCCCTTAACCTTTGTTCTTCTACACAATCACTCAATCTTATATAAAATGATTATTTTCACTGATATCTTCTCCGGCGATGAATTATTATCCGATGCTTATGACGTCAAATTAGTTGACGATGTTGTCTACGAAGCTGACTGTCAAATGGTCCAAGTCAGACAAGGTGGTGATGTCGATATTGGTGCAAACCCATCTGCTGATGGTGGTGATGATGATGTTGATGAAGGTGTTGAAACCGTTAACAATGTTGTCTACTCTTTCAGATTACAACAAACTGGTTTCGATAAGAAATCTTTCTTAACCTATATTAAAGGTTACATGAAGGCAGTTAAAGCAAAATTAGCTGAATCAGATCCAGATCAAGTTCCAATTTTTGAAAAGGGTGCTGCAGCTTACGTTAAAAAGGTCATTGGTTCTTTTAAAGACTGGGAATTCTACACTGGTGAATCTATGGACCCTGATGCAATGATTGTCTTAATGAACTACAGAGAAGATGGTGAAACTCCATATGTTGCTATCTGGAGACATGGTGTTAAGGAAACTAAGATCTAAATAATTCTTTATTTATATAGTTGTTTATTCACAAATATTTATTTATATAATTATTTCATCATTAATCATCCGCTGTTATACATTTTAAGTAATCAATCATTTCACCTTTACCTTTACTTGGATTATTTAATTGCCACATGAACAATTTATCACTAATTGATTTCAGCCATGGTCCTGGCTTTTTATTTAGAAGATTCATTATCTCCTTACCATTAAGTAAGATTTGTTCACTATATGATCGATCTAATTTTAATTCATAAATTGTATCAATTAATTTTTTATATTTGTATAATATATTATCAACTGAATTGAAATCTTGGAAAATCTCTAAACAACAATTAACTACTAAATTTAACTCCCATTTTTCTTTAAATAACAAAACAAATTTGCTTGAAAGTTCACTTCTAGTAAAAGTTTCAATATTTAATATATCATGTTGTATATTTTCAATACTTCTCGTAATCAATGAAACATTTTCAGCTAATTTTAGTGGCATTTTGACCCCATTTAAAACGCAAAATAAAGAAACATAATTTTCTTTTTTACCAGACTTAACTTTCATATCTCTCCAGTTACCTAAAATCAATGATAAATAGAAGATAATTAGGTCATCGTCACTTTTTATTCTATTAATTGTGATTATGTTTTTTTGATTAATGGTAACCAGATATTTTAAAATATTATCAATACTTTCTAAGATATCCTGTCCTAAATGTTGTTGGATTATCGAATCATCATACCATTCTGCGTTAACTGCTGTATCTCCAAGATCAAAAATACATGAAAAATCAACAGCTCGAATTAACTTTAAAGCCTGTAAAACGCTTGCTAAACCGTTTTTATTAATTATCATTTTTTTAAATTCAACTCCAATTCTCTCTCTACTGATTTTATTTTCAAATGCAATTTTGATATCTTTATTTTTCATAGAATCAATTGTTGTCGAATCAACTTTAAATCCGTAATTTGATGAAAATCTAATTAGTCTTAAACATCTTAATGGATCGTCTAGAAAAGTTTTTCTGGGTTCTAATGGTGTACGTAACAGACCCCGTGATAAATCTTTCAATCCTAAACCTGTTAAATCTTCAACTTCCATAGTTGATAAGTTGAAAAATAATGCATTCAGAGTTGCATCACGTCTAAACGCATCTTCAGTAGGTGTGCCTGTTGAAATAAGTGGTATTCTTGAATGTTCAGCATATTGTTCATTTCTTAAGTTAACAAAATCAATATCTAGTCCAAATAGTTTAGTTGTGCATGTTTCTAAATGTTTTGATTTATCTGGGTTTTTCTTAATTTTATGAATCTTATGCATATTGTTCGATTCAGGGTTATCAGTATCTGATTCCATCCATTCTTTTAATCCAGTAACAAATGACTCTCCTGAACAATTATCAATACCAATATCAATATCATGACTTGGATGTTCCAATAATTTGTCTCTAACCCAACCTCCAGTAATTCTTAAAGTAATAGGTGATTCAGGATTCTGTGAATTATAAAGTCTTGAATACTGGTTTAAAACTTCAATAATTTGTTTTTCTACTGGTGTCAATTGAATTTTTGGGATCACTCCAGGAACATATTTAGAAGTAAATGCATTAGACATTGTATTAAGAGCCTTATAGGTAGTGTATTTCCTTACTTGCTTGATCAATGAGATCATATAGCATTAATTTTGAGTTTAAGGTAATACCGAGTTGTAAAATTAATGTTAGTTTTGAATTTTTCATTTGATTTTAATGAGGGTTTTAACTTTTCAAATTAAAAAATTTGTTATTTATTATGAAGATATATAAAATCAATTACAATTATTACAACATAATTAGTCAAAAGTAATCTTTTTACCAGCAAATTTAGCTTTTAGGTTTTCTTGTGCTTTCAGCTTAGCAGCCCAAGAAGGATGTAATGCTTGATCCTTTTCTTTTTGAGGTACCCTTCTTTCAGCTCTTTCCTTATCTCTTGCTTCTCTGAGTGTCGCCTTTTCTTCTCTCTTTGCTTTACGTGCTTCATACTCAAGTCTCATCCTTTCCCTGTCTGATTTACTACGTTCTTGTTCTTTAACAACGTGTTTGGCCCCTTTACCATACTTCTTTTCCCAGATCTTTTGTCTAGCTCGTTGACCACGTCTATTTTTTCTCGATGTTGTAATTTCATTAACTAAATCATCATTTTCTATGTCACTTTCACCACCTGAATAATATCCGGTTGCTAAATTAGGCAGTTGTATCTTAGTTTTCTTAGTTTTTCGTTGTTCTTTTGCAAAAAATTCATCATCATCTATAGATCTTTTAGATTCTTTGATTAATTCTTCCTGTGATTTTTCATTTTTATTATCATCATCATTCTCATCATCATCATTATCACTCTGCTCTTCATCTGTAATCTCATTATAATTGATGGATGGATCAAGTGCTAATTCTTCTTCGTCTTCATCATCTGATGATGCTACAATATAATCTTTATATCCATCATATAACTTTTCATAATCTTCATCATTATCAATTTTAATCTCATCATCATCATCAGAATCACCACTATCATCATCAGTACCACTGTGCTCAATATCAATTTCACTTTCATCAACACCTGCATCCGTATTTTTATTGTTCTTATCTTTATTATATGTCTTTGGACCCCAAATAATCTCTAAAGCTTTGATACTTTCTATCACTTCAATAACTCCTTTATCACCATAAATTCTAGATAAAAGATCGTTTAAATCATTACCATTTGTTTTATATGGATTATTTTCTTTCATATTCTTAATATATTCAATTGATGATTCAGCTATGCCTTCAAATTTATCATCTTTAATATTAATTTTATCAGGAAATGTTTTGATTAAAACTTTATAAATTTTATGTTTTATATTAGATTCAAGAAGTTTTGAATCCTTTGAAAGCAGTTCATCAATTACTGTAAGGGTTGTTTCATTATTTTTTCCATTTAATCTCTGTTTTTCCTTTTTCAATATTTTAATCATTATTCTATTTAAGGCACTTTCAATAAAATGAATTTTCTTCTCAAAAGATTCAGATTGTAGTTTTTTAATCATTTCAAATGCTTCATTTCTGGTTAGTTGCAATAATTTATGTTTGTTTTTATTTTTATTCTTTAATTTTGAATTTGTTTGGTATTTTTCAGATCTCATCATTTGTTTGGTTACTCCAAATCTTGCTGGTTTTTGCAAATAATAAGCTTGTAAGAGATCCAATTTAAATAAAGTATTTTGCTTCATTGTTGGTTCTATATTTGGTTACTTATACAAAAGAAAAAGAGATACAAAATTTTACATCCTAAAAGAAAAACTGAAAAATTTTATACATAATTCATAATTTTTCATTTCTTCATTTTTGTTTGAGCGCATCAACTCTTTTACATTGAATTTGAATTGCTTTGATAACCGCTTTTCTTTGCATTCGGATATCTTCTATTCCATTAGGTTCAACACCATCCATGCGCATGAGAAGCTTGAGTAGAGCCTCATTTAAATACAAGTAACGATATTCAGTACTTTCTTTGTATGTACCTTCCAATTTTTCTCCATTTTCATTTTCAAGTGCAACATCTTTCTCTAATTGATTAACTTGTGGCATAAATATAGTTTCAAGTTCAGATTTAACTGAATTGATCGTCTCATAGCTTAGCTTAATCGGATCAACAGGTATAACCTGTTCTTTCTTAATTTTAACTTTATGAGATTTCTTAACTGATTTCTTTTTCTTTTTATTGGAATTTGATCCATTACTACCAGCAACATATATAATTGTAGCTAAGGTCAATGCTCCTAATGACCAAAGAAGTGATTTATCATTTGCTTTTAGCCATAAACATATTTTGTCAATTTGGTCGGATGGTATATACGGCGATGCAAATTCAGCTGTGTGATCAATCGCTTTGTGGAAATATGGTATCATTTTGTCCATTTTGTATTACTGGTATTGTAATCGGATATAGGGTACTATTATTTGGTGTATATTGGTAAATAGAGTTCGATTAGATGAACTCCAACAGAGTATCGACAACTGTGTATTAAGTTCAATTTTCAGCTCGCTGTTTCATTTTTCATTTTTTTCTTTGACATGAAAATGAAAAAAATTTCCATCTATCTGTAAGAATTTACGTTGATTCACCTTTCCAAAAAAATATTTATACTTTAAAAAACGTTAAAATGAATAATATTGATAGAAGAAGAAGATTAGGTCCATCTAATGCCATTCCTCTTTCTTTTCCAATCAATTCAGCCATTCAAGATACCTCAAACTCTACAGAAGAACAAGATAAAGTATTCATTCAATTATCAAACATACCAACTGCTACAGGTTCATCATTTATCCAATCAGGAAATAACATTTTACTATCATCAGTATATGGACCAAGACCATCATTTAAACGTACCTTTAACTCACAAGCTGTTGTTAAAATTTCTTTTCATTCATCCTCATATTTATTAACAAATCAAGATGATATAGATCCAGAATTTAAGATAATTGAATCTGTTATTTTATCAACATTAGAAACATCTTGTTCAAATTTAATATTATTAAATAATTATCCAAAATCTACTATTGATATTTTTATAAATTTGATAAATATTGATTACAAAACCAAATTTTTAGATATTTTATCGTTGATTCATAATTCCGTCAATTTGGCTTTAATAGATTCAGGTATTGCATTGAAAAGTTTCCCAACTTCAATTGTTACAAATGATAATATTTTCATAAATTCTATTCATTCAAATATTTATAGTTCGGATTCAAATGAAGACTTAAAGAATGAAGAGTTGCTTACTTTTTTTATACCTAAGTTAGCTGATGATGGTTCAATAAACATTGTCGATTCCTTTAATAATGCAATTGTCAATGTAAGATCTTTGAGAACCGAGCTGTCACAATTTTGTTTAACAAAATTATGATGTATATATATATACATACATATATATATATAAAGTTGTATACCAATTATTAAATTAAACTAAATTAAGTAAATTATAGATGTTTGTTTGTAACGTAATTATTATTTAAAACCAATTTTTTTTTGTATTATTCTCAATCCACACTAAGAATAACATGATTAAATGACTTGATAAATCAATTATCAATTTCATTAAATATATTATTATAATCCCTTTCTGGGTCTTTAAACCTTTCCTTTCCCTTTTCTTTCTCTTTATCACTAGTCAATGATAACAATGGTCTATACCTTTTGGGTCTTCGTGAATCACTCTTTTTATTTATGTTTGTGCCAGCATTAGATGTATAAGCTAGATTTACATTTGATATTGGATTATTAGTAGGAGTATCACCACCACTATGTGAACTGGCAATAGTACTAAATGACCCACCCGTAAAATGGTTACTATGTCCAGTTGTATATGTACTTGAAAGACTGCCTGGCCCACTACCAATTGTGGAAGTGCTTTTAGCAGTTTTCAGTATACTCACTCTTGGCTCAATGTCAGTTGATAATTCATACATTTTTTCCTCATCTGGCAACTCTGAAAACATTTCATACATATATCTTGAAAAATCTAAATCCAATTTAATTTTATAAAGAGTTTCATTGAAATTCATAACCTCTTTAACAATCTTCATTAAATTCATTCTTTTGCCAAAATTAACACAACGTGCTAATCCCATTTTAGTTGTCAGCCAATCTGAATTACCATCAGTTGTAAATCTTAAATCAGACAAATACATCCCTAAAAATGGCAGATATGCCTCACCATCACTTTCAACAAACTTTAAAATATTCCTATATTCACTGTAATTTTTACCAATTGACATTAAGTTATCCATTTTTTGAAATTTTGAAATATATAATGGTGATACTAAAGCCCAAGTTTTATGTAACCTTGAAATGCACGTTGATGCTAACCCACTAATAATTGCAGTCATTGAAGAATAGTTTTTTAAAGTTAATAATTTTTCAGCTAATGTAATAAAATACTTGATTGATGCAATTCTTTCATTTAAATCTCTATTTTTTAAGATCATGAATGTTGTAAAATGTGTTAAATGATTACAATTCTTAATAAATATTGAAATGTTTTTAACGTCTAATGGTTCTTTACCATCTTTCCTACGTAAAAATCTGTTAAAATGATAGGAGCGACCTAATAAATCCCACAGATTAATCTTTCGATAATAAAATGCTTGAACTGCGGTTATTTGTTCTGCAACATAATTTATATTAAGGGATTGGAGTTTCATGTGCGAAATATGACTATTTAGATCTGACATTGGAATTATTTTTGCTTCCTTATTACCCAGATTAAATGTATCAATATATTCTTCTTGATTGGTGATTAAAAAAACCTTTCTAGACGTATTAACTAATTCTTCATTAGATAATTGAATTTCAGTAATAAAACTTTCCCATACTGCAATTACTTCAGGAGATGTATATTCAACAATCCAGTACCTGCAAAATAATTTTTCAAAAATCCCTAAAATTTTCTTTTGTTGCGGCTTAAGCTTTTGTTCAAGCCAAATACCATATTCTTCATAACTCAAAGCTTCGGGCATATTTAAATGATATTTTTCTATTAAAATTTCAAACAATTTAACAGGCTTAACAAATGTAACAAAAAAGCATAGAAACGTTGCTTCATATAGTTCATCATATAAATTCAATGGATTTACTAGTTTGGCAATTAAACCTCTAACTGTACCTCCTCGTAAAAGTGCAGCCTCTGTCATTAATTTTTCTTCATCATGATCAGTATTCATATACCACGGTAAGCATGGATCAAATAAAGTCTCTGAATTGCTATAATAATAAGATTCTGTAATTCCAGAAACATTAGACTCCTCTGTTGTAGTGGCCTTTTCATCGGCTGAGATATTCTCAGTTATATTATTTAGATTTGCTGTTCCTAAAGATTTATCGCTTTGAGTTTGACTGATTTTCGAAACAAGTGTATTATGCCTTTCTGCAATAAACAATGAAGCTATATTAATATCAGAATTCATCAATCTTGAACAGTAGTTTAGGATTGAGATACGCTCATCATTTAGCTGAGAAATCGAAATATAAATCAGTTTAACTCTTTCTTTTATTATTTTCATGGTTTCTAGTAATTTCAAAGTTGGTTCCAAAATGTAAATACCATCATTGAATAGCTCAGAGTCCATACTTTCTAATTTTTTAATAACAGCATCAGCAACCATTTTAATTTTACTTGTACGCATAACTTTTGATTTTTCCCTCTTAATAGGAAAGAAAGTTTCTGGATCATCTGATGTAATTGTTTGAGCATCCAAGATGAAATCAGCAAATGCAGAATGAATTGATTGTTTGAGATGAATAAAATCTTGAATCATTGGTCTAAAAACTTTTGCAGTTGCATCATAAAATGACTGACTATTGTTCTCAATATCATTAGTTAGACCATTCGAGTCATCCATACCCCGATTATTTAAAAAGTTTGGATAAGCCAGTCTATATGGATCATGGATATTGGTATCAGGACCATCAAATTGCAAATTATTAGATTTCTCATTATTAGATTCCTCATTATCAGATAACTCATCATTAGATTTCTCATGATCAGAGTAATCATTATCAGCTTTAATATTATCGTTCTTCGTATCGGACTTGTCATTTGAAAACTTACTAATCTTATTATCACTTTGGCTGACAATTGTATCGTGTCTTCCAACATCAGGTGGTGGCTTAGCCGCTAATTTATCAATCATTGCAAAAACAGTTAGATCAATTGATTCAACAATATTAACGAATGCTGATAATAAAGGAATTATGTGATAAACAACTGTTAAAAGTTTTAAATTTCTATCTTCTAAGAAGGACTTTAATGTAGTATCCGCTGGTAGCTTAGTTGCTAATACATTTTTAATTTCTTTAAAAGATTCAACAATTTTACTTTCACTTGTTTTCAAATTTGTAAGCATCTCATCATCCAATAAAAGATTAACTTTATTTCTGTTTGGATTAATAAAATAATCATTCCGTACTGATTTGAAATCAACAAATTTATTATTGAAGTTTCCACCTTCATACTTATTTCTAACAAATCTTGAATAAATCATAGGTAATACTTTTGCGGTATTTGTCTTGGTTGCACCACTTTCTGTGGTAATTGTAATGTGTGAAATTAAGGTAACTAAATGTGATGATAATTTATCTAATTTTGACCTATAGTATAATGAATCCTCTATATACTTATTTATCGTTGCCTTTGTAACTTCTTTCGATTGAAAATTTAACTTTTTACTTTTTTTAAAAGATTCCAATCTATCAATGGAAACAATTGCCAGTGTAGACCAAATTCTAAATTTGATAAACATGTTTGTAATTTTTTTCAGGATTTTGGTAAACTTTTTCAATTTTTTTGAATTAATTAATTCTTCATGAATCAATCTACCAGCAATATGATAAGAAGCCAATGTGTTTGATGCATCATTCAAAGCCTCTTTAAAATTTAACTTGTCATAAGATTTCAAGTACAAAATGCATTGATCAATTGAATTTATAAAACTTGAAACTAGTGCATCCCATGTTAAAAAATCAGTATTCTCAGTATAAAATATTTCAGTTGGTCTTGAATCAATAAAACTTGGTAAATTGTACAGAGTTTGTAATTGATTTGAAAAGTTTTTAGAATTTGAGTTTGAATTATTTTGATTTGAATTAGATTTCACGATATTAACAGAAGAATATTTATTGGTTAAAGTCATTGAAACATCTGACTCATGCCTTTCAAGGGTAACGGGCAAAGGGTTTAAATCATTCAACATTCTTGTTGTATCAGGAGATTCATACAAAGATGAATCATTTATATAGTCAGCTAGAATAAATGGTGGTTCATCCGTGAACACATTTAATGCTTGATTTTTATAAATAACATTATAGTTTTCACTGAACTGCGGTATCCATACTGGAATAAAATTAAATGAAGCTTGAGATTGTGATTTTATTGGTTCAAAATATGTTTGAACTTCTTCATTGGAAACTAAATGAAAGGATGAGGATGTTCCATCAGTATATGCTTGAGATGACTGTCTCGAATCAAGTTGTTGTTGAAACTGTGAATTTCCTGAGGTTATAGAATCATTTTGTTTAGTTGTGAAGTAATTCTTTTCTTTAAATATTGGTTTATTAGAAACGCTCGGGGAATTTGATAAATCATTTTTGATGTTTGGCGTCGAACTTTGTGTAATTGGATTATTAACATCAACAATCAAGGGGTGTTTATTTAATTGACTTGATAAAGATTTTGGCAATATATGTTGTTTATTATGAAATTGAGAATGTGAGGATGGCTTACTATAAGATTGATGACGTGATCTCAAAGATTGTCTTCTCGTTTGATTAAGACTTCCAGTTGACATTGGCGATGAAGATAATATTTCATTATCTTTATCAAGCTTAGAAAATATATTTTTTTGGAAATCTTTTGATTGTTCTTTGAATATAGAGTTTTCTCTATCAAACAAATATTTATCCTTCTGATTGTCAACAATTGGAATCGGAGAGCTTCTACGGGATGATGATGACGTATTATTCAATTGATTTTGGGAATTTTGTTTCGGAATTGAAGTTGATAATGATAATAAAGATACCTTGTTACTTGTATAGAGTTTGGTGTGTGACGGAGGAAACCAACCTCTTGTAATGTTTCCAACAGGATCAATGGTTATACCATCCCACCAATATAGATTTGTGTTATTAAGGACATAAACAATGTCATCTTCCATCAACTGCAGGGTATTAGGTACAGCTTCGGTGGGGAAATAGTTTTTTACCACAATAACGGAGGCAATGGGTGTAGACCCGTATCTAGTAGGGGCAGGTTTGGACCCCATGATTGATGTAGTGCTGTGTTAATTGCAAATAATAGAGCTAATTTTGATATGGATTAAACAAGGCTACTCTACCACCGAGCTGAGCAATTAAAAATGATGCAAATTTGAATTAACTAAATTAAGAAAATGAGAAAATGAGAAAATGAGAAAATGAGAAAATGAGAAAGTGAGAAAGTTAGAAGGTGAAAAATAAAAAAATAAGAAAATAAAGAAATGAGAAAATAGGAAAATGAAAAAATATTTTTCCATTTTTTCATCTTATCATAAACCGGACATAAGTTAGCATATTAAGTCTCTGGGGCGGTATTTCTTGCTCTTTTAATCAGGTTATTGCATAACTGTCATTATTGCTTTCACAAATGTCCAATAAGTCAGGAAGGAAAAAAATCACAAAAAACATTATTAATTCAACTATAAAAGACAATTACTTATTAGGTTCTTCCGCAGATACTGTCAATAATATTACTAATAGTTTAGAATTTCCACATCAATTTTCAAATTCTAAACCAACCAATTTATCCAAACATAAACTTTTACAACCAACTCAATTAATAAAAAAAAATCAAGTTTATGACCTTGCAGTTCTTAATGATGATATCGCTGAAGAAGCTGCACTTTTATCTTCAAGCGAAGGTTATGATGCTGAAGTGTCATTAAACAGTAGTAGCGGTTCTCAAAGTAATTTTGATTTACATTCTGATCCCGATGATATCGATTTGGAACATAACTATAGTAACAATACTCGTGGGATATATCATCACTATAATGGATCCGAATCAACCTATTCTGAAATTAGTGACTCTGCCTTACTAATTGAAGAACGAGATTTTAATAGTTTATTAAAATGGTACAAAAGACCTTCAATTTTTATGATATCTTCTATATTATTCTTATATTCATTTTCTATTGGTATTGCAATGTCTGCTGAACTTGAACTAGTCATGAATGCAGTGTGTTTTTTTGTTAATGGTGATAATGAAAACTGTCATGCAAGTAAAGTCCAACAAGCCAACGCTTCTTTGCAAAAATGGTCCAATTTCATAAGTTCAATTATGAAAATTATAGTTTCAATTCAAATGGGAAAATTAAGTGATCTATACGGTAGAAAACCACTAATTTTATTTTCATTTGTTCTAGCAGCAATTTCAAGATTCAGTTTAATTATTGTATTAACTCCAAAGTATTTTTCATTCACAAGATTAATTTTTTGTAACTTTATTGATGCATGCGGTGGCTCATTATATGTTTTATTAGGTTTAGCTAATTCTTATGCAATTGATGTTGTTAATGAAAGGGAAAGATTGCCTTCATTGGGTAAAATTACAGGTGCTTTATTTTTAGGTTTATCTTTAGGACCATTGTCTTCATCTTTTCTTGGCAGTTCCTTTGGCGTGAAACCATTAAGTTTTATTACAACGAGTTCTGTATTATTGGTAATTTCAATCATAATTATATTTGCTTTCACACCAGAATCAAGAAGTTTGAAATTAAGGGCCAAAACACGTAGATTTTCTATTAAATCGCAAAAAAAGATGGAATCGGAATCATCATTTTTCTACAAGTTAGGTTTAGCGTCGTTCATACACTCTTTCAATTCATTAAAATTATTATGGATAACAAGACCGAAAAATTATAAACCTTCGATCATTGAGCTGATTAATAATGATCAAATTGATGAAACATCAGAATTATTACAGCAAAATACAGTTCATTCTGGCAATATAAACAATATACCAAATTCAGAAATTGATATAAATTCACGTGTAAATGTATTGATTTTACTTGCAATTGAAATTTTAGTTACGTTCTGTTCAGCTGGTGCATCGTTACCGGTTGCACTTTACTTAATGTATAAATTCAATTTCACACAACCCCAACTTGGTTTATTTGTTGGAATCGCAGCTGGTCTGAGAGCAATTTCATTGACAATTTTCAATCCATGGTTTCAGCATAATTTATTGAAGTTTTTGAATCATGATGCATTCAACGTCGATTTTATTGATATTACATCAATTTCATTTGCAATAGGTTGCGAGCTAGTGGCTTCTTTATTATGTTCAATTTCTTCATCTTTTTTTGTCATATGTTTATATATCTTACTCTCTGCAATATCGGCAATTGGATCACCAATTATTCATGCTTCATTACTAAAATATAATTCAAGTCCTGGTAAAAATGGTGAATTTTTCGGAGCCTTAGCATTAATTAGAAATATAATCAACTTAATTTCTCCTTGGGTATTCTTAACTGTTTATTCATTTGGTGTTGGAATTGGTAAACCTCATGCAATTTTTTATATTATATTGGTATTTTATGTTATATGTGCCATCTTATTGGGAAATTTAAGGTTTGTAAATATTTTTGAATAAACGTTTTAGATTCTTTGATAGAAAATGTAAGCTAACTAACTCCACCTCTGTAAACTTTTTTAACCATACTTGTGATATTCTTCTCATGTTTAGGAAAACATTTTCGACCTGTTGGATGAATCCAATGAATCATTAATGTAATTTTTTGATAATTCGATTTTTAAACTATCAATCTTATCAAGTGGTTTGATTAATGAAAAATTGTTTACCGTAATAGTCGATCTAAATCTCCTAACAATGTTCCAGCTATAACATAGCTAGCGATTCAACTTCTGATTGTTGTTTAGCACCATACTTATGGCTAATTAATTTTTCATGATTGTTGTTGTTAATTTACATAGTATTATAAACATAGTAATTTTTAATTCAAATTGTTACCATGTGACTGCACTCCTATGATATCCTTTACCAAAATCTTTAAATTTTATTGTTAAATTATCGAAGCATTCCTTTTGAACAATTGTGATCTGGCGTGGAGTAGGGTTGCACTTTTGGAGATACTAGAAAATATTAATAAATGTTTTAATTATAAGTCTCAACTCTTCTAATTCTCAATCTATTCTGTCAAGGTATATTAATGAATACAACAAAGTTATATTCTATTTATATAGATTCTATATCCCCGATTTCTTCTGGTTTTTACTCTAGTTTTTCGCTGCCGAAGTAAAGGTCAACATCCATTCTACACAATCCAAAGTTAAATACTTTTCCATTTTGATACTTGTGAGCCGTTGATGAAATCATTATGATTACGTCGATAGTCTCAGCTATGGCTGTGGTATTCGCATACGCTGATATAAAGTAAAACACCAGTACACCAGCAGGCCTTATAGCTGCCTTTTTACAGTATAATGAACATTATTAACTACATTATACTGCTTCTTTATAACTATAATATATATAAATATTTATATAACTAGTCTTATTACTATTTATTATTGTAACAATGTACTGTTAATAAATAGTAATAAGATTAATAAAAGTAATATAATAGAATATAATATATATAATACATAGTAATAAAGAACCAGCGTATTGTAATTCATAATGTTCATTATACTGTAAAAAGGCAGCTATGAGAACTGTTTGTGTACTGGTGTTTCACCATATATTAGTATAAGCGAATATCACATGGCTAATCTTATCACCATATCATAACATTTTGAATGTATTACGTAATTTAGTTGTCTGTTGCAAATATACTTTTGTATAATTCCCAAAATTGATATTTATATAATTTATGAGGAGATGTATATAGACTGATACATGTATTTCTAGATTTGCTTTTAAGTTAGATATTATATATATACTAAAAATGCGTTGTAAAGAAACAATTTCGTTGAAGAACATCTCATCGGCTATACATTACAATTATTTTCCATGTAGAAATCTTCATTGACCGTGTTATTGGCAAAAATCTGCGTCGCTAGTCGCTGATATAGCATTATTAAGATGAACTATCTTAATATTGTCCCAAATAATCTGACAGAAAAAACAATCACAACAATTTAGGCCTGCTTTGGCGAGAGAAGCTTTTTATTTATTTTCTTATTGAAACTTTTTCTTTCAATGCCCTGAAGGTAAGATTTGTTTTTTTCAAGTTAACTTAATGACACAATCACAACCTATTTTTATAGCAAAATCTAGACGTAGTTCTATATTTGATGTTGGTGGTGAAAATTCCGTGAATAATTTTGCTTCGTCAATTGAGAGATCTGTTAATTATCTTTCAAAATCATATGATTCAAAACATACAGTCTCGTCAAATCTAGCAGATGAAGTAATAGATGAAGTTGAAGAAATAGATACTTTAATTTTTGATGATGAACAACCATTTTATGATAGTATTGATGCTCATAGCATTAAATCGATTAAGTTGTTTAAGTCCACACCAATCCAGACAATTTTCAACTCAATCAATGTTTTAATTGGACTGGGTATTTTGTCAATTCCATTAGCATTTCATTTATCAGGATGGTTTCTTGGTGTTTTATGTATATCATTAGCTGCTTTTAGTACAAAACAAACAGCAATACTTTTGGGGAAGATCCTAGAAAGACATCCAAATTTGAAATCATATCAAGATATTGGTGTGTATTGTTTTGGTGAAACTATTGGAGTTGTGATAATGATAATATTTATGTTTGATTTAATAGGCGCAGGGTTATCAATGATTCTACTATTTTCTGATTCAATTAATGCTTTGATCAATATTGGCGAGTCTAATTTGAAATTAGGATTGTGTTTAGTTTTGATAATATTAAATTGTTTACCTCTAAGAATTTTATCATTTCTTTCATTAACTGGTATCATTTGTACATCCTTGACTTGTGGAATTATTTGTATTAGTGGATTAATTAAAACTGATAAACCAGGTTCATTGTTTGATAGAATGCCAACAAATTTGTATCCAACATCATTCGTTGATTTTCTATTTTCTCTGGGTTTATATATGGCGCCTTGGGGTGGGCATGCAACATTTCCAGAAATTTTTAAAGACCAACTATTTCCAGAAAAATATAACGATTGTATGAACTATTCGTTTGCATTTTCATATTTAGTTGATTTAAGCACTGGAATTTTAGGATTTTTTATGTTTGGTAAAAAAATTGCTAATGAAGTCAGTAAAAATATTTTGATAACAGAAGGATATCCAACATGGGTTGGCAATATAATTGTCATTTTAATGGGACTTTTACCAATTTCTAAACTCCCGTTGATTAGTAGACCTATTGTTACCATCCTAGATGATAAAATTGGTAATACCAGATCCATGAAATGTATTAATCGTGTAGGATTAAGTTTACTGTTTTTTCTTGTGTCTATGGTGGCTACAGATTTTGGACAAGTTATGGCACTTTTGGGTTCATTGATCTGTTTTACAGTATGTTTAACTTTGCCATGTCTATATTATATGATTGCATGTCCAGAGAGCGACAAGTTTTTCTCCGTAGTTGGCGTTTTCTTTGGTGTTGTTCTTGCTATTGCTGGTACTGTAGCTGTGTTTTTAAAATAATTATAGAACTATGGACAGTTTAGAGACAGTTTGGTTATTGGCTACACTGGAAAAAGGAGGATTTCTGACAAGAAAAGGATTGGGAAACGTGGATATTGTAGACGTTTGTGGAAAAATTGAGAAAGATGTGGGGATGAGCCTCCGAAGAAGTAGCCAATTAATGTTGGGGACAGTATTAGCATTCAAGAAACAATGCTTGTGGGAATGGAGAGATGTAAGGAGTATAAAAACAGCAATGGGTAGAATGGGTGGAATCGTTGCTACTCCCGGAGGTGATGTGGAGGAAAATAAAGGCGTGAATTTATTGAAGGATGATCCTAAGTTTGATATTAGTATAGGGTTGATGGACGAAGTACAATACGATAAAGGAAACGAGATTGAAGAATCTCAAGTTGGTGATATTGGTATTGACATTGATGATATTGCTATGGGTATGGACATAAATGAGTTAGATCTCAACGACCTTTGTGATGTTAATATTGATCTCGACATCGGTGATTTGGGTGAGAGTTCAGATGTCGCAAATGTTACTTCCAATAATAATATTAATCCCAATGATGCTGTTAGACCTGCTAATCATAATTATGAATCCTCTGGTATTGTTTTTCCAGATAATTTGAATGAAAATGTTTTCAATTTAATTATTGATAATGATATTGATAATGTTAACACAAGTTTAACTTCAAATGTTGTCATCCCTGCCCAAGAAGCTACGCCGCCAGTTACTCCTATTTTTTCTAGAAAAAAACAAAAACTTGCTATTGATCCCGTTGTTTATATGGATATAGCAGATATCAGGCGAATTCGTGATGGTTATATTTCCCATGAATTAGCTATTTTACAAAAAAGATATAATGCTAACAACCAAAAACCGGCACCAAAGTATTCAAACCCCTATAAATTCATTTCAAGGCTTCCATCTGTTGAGACAGGAAGATCTAGACATTCTCGTTCATCTTCAGTATCATCTATTGAAGTACCTAGAAGGGCATCATTTTTTAATGATTTCTCACCACCACCATCATATGATATGGCACATATGGAAATATCTCTATCGGAAAATCCTGATAATTTTTACGATACTCTAGGACCTAATTCTTTTTTTACACATTCTACAAAAAGTGAAACTAGTAAAAATTTCTTGTTTCTTCTTGAATTAGCATCTAGTGGTAAGGTGTCGGTTTATCAGAATCATCTATTTGCTCAAATTAATATAGTTAAACATAGCTAATATGCACGGCATGAATATACTACTTTGCTAAATGCTTTGTATTTGTTTTCAAATAAACATAACTTGTAGAAAGAAGAATGATTGCCAAACAATTATATAGTCATTACATAGATAAGTTTAACATTTGGTATTCATTTTCATGGCATGGTCTCTTAGACTTTCTGCTTCTTGTGTATCAACAATAAGGATTGGCACTTTTAATTTGGATAGTTTGGGATTTCCAACATTATTATCGTTATCTTTATTTAATAATATTTTAGGTAAAACTGGATTTTGGAATAATGATCCATGAAGACTATTAGTTTCATCATCATACATTCCTTCACCGATATCTAAATCTTTTAATTCTAAATTAATTTTAGATGCTGGTACTTCACTATCCACAAATGATGAAAAAACTCTTCTCATTTCATTGTTATTATCAGTACTGTTATCGTTTTTAGTATAAAGTAAATGTGATAGGTTCTTTGGGTGGAATCCAATGGTTGTATTGCTTGGAGGTTCTTCGGGCCTTGAAACCCATCCTTCATAAGGTGATGGTGGAGGTGACTGCATCTGTATTGGTGGATGTGGTGGTTGCAATTTGTCTTGAAATACTGGCAATCCAGGATATCTATCAACAATCGGTGAATTTAAGCTTACATTATCTGGGTTTAATTTGTTGTCATTTGATGTTGATGACCCTGTTGGCGTTCTTAATTTCACACATTCGGGATTTAAATTACATTGTGTTAAATTGTTATCGTTTCTTGCAAATCCAACTTTAATTTCAAACTTTGTTAAATATTCATAGATTACATTAGCAGTTCTATAGTTTGAAAATATAATTAATATTCGACGAAATGATTTAAAATGTAATATTTGCAAACAAGAATGTACTTTTTGTTCAATGTTTAATTTTGAAATAAATTCTTTTAATGTCTCAACAGTTTTCTTCAGTAAACTTGAATTTTCAGGATGTAATATCCTTGAATCTGTTATAATCAAAGTATTTGAATGTCTCTTACATGTATCTGCAACAGGCATACTAATGTTTGGTGCTTTAAGGTATGGAATAATTCCTAATGAAAAAAATGGGCAGTCTATAATTGATAAATAGTAGTCAAAAAAAAAAAAAGAAAGTTAAGCAAATGAAACAGACAAGCCCATTTTCAAAATAGCTTAAACAGCCTCGATTTCCTAAAAGAGAAGGTGTAACATTATTTTATGTGAAATGTCGCAAGATAATTAAAATACTATTAAGTAAGAGGCTTTTAAGAATGCTAACATAGAATCTTTTGGT
This sequence comes from Pichia paraexigua, assembly GCA_030573095.1. Lineage (NCBI taxonomy): Eukaryota > Fungi > Ascomycota > Pichiomycetes > Pichiales > Pichiaceae > Pichia > Pichia paraexigua. The sequence goes on along the minus strand of JAJMCR010000039.1, from coordinate 23,349 downwards.
GGATTACTAGCAGCAAAGAGTACACAAATATAAACAAATCTAAATAATTTTTCATTTATTCATTCTTCCAATTTATTTCTTTGACTTTTTAGCCTTTTTAGCATTTTTAGCTTCTGGTTTTGATTCTGACTTTTCAGCTTCCTTTTCTTCCTCAAAAGATCTCTTTTTTTTACCAAATATTTTGTTAGCTTCTTCGTCATCAAAACCCAATTCCTTCAAACCTTCCGCATAAATAGAAAATTGTATATCTTCAAGATCCTTCTTTGATTCTTTATTTTCATCTTCTGGTTTCAAAATATCATCATCAGTATATATTTTTTTAGTAACATAAAGTGGAATTGAAGGAGAGTCTTTTAATTTAATTTGAATTAATCGTATAGAATATTGTTCTAAAAATTTAGTAATTGCATGAATATTTTCTTTTAAGTTGTTAATATCTTGACCTAGCATACCTAATTTAAAACCCATATTTGTACCCATTGGAAACATATATCCAATAGATTTTAAAGCTTTGTTGAAATTTCTAACTAATTTATCAACAGAAAATTCTTTTTTCTCAGTTATTGAAATAGTTAATGGGAATTTTGAAGATTCAAAGAAAATTTTACCTAAAAGTTTTGGAATCATATTAGCAATTGAAGAATCTGTTAAAAATACATCATATTCAGATAATAATTTACGTCTTGCCTCATATGGTTTATACTTTGTCTTTAAGTCATTAACAGTAACAATTTGGGCTAGATTTTTTAATTGGTCTTCTTTCAAAATTTCAATTCGTGCTAAAGATTCTTCATTAAACAAATTATCCTTGACAAAAATACAAACACGTGTATCATCTAAATCATAAATTGGATGAGCAACTTCAAGCATACGTGGTTTGATAACTTTAGAAGATGCAAAATATTTATTAGCGGCAACTTCCAAATAAACTGGAAGTTCTGAATTATCATCATCTTCAAAAAGATCTTTCTTGCCTGACTTTTCTTTCTTTTGTTGGTTCCATTTAGAAAGGGCAACAACAGCTTTTTCTATATTTGAATCTTTAATATTTAATTCTTGAAAAACATTGTCAGATTCAATTGGTTTAGGACTTGAGACTGGAGATGGTGTAGCATCAATTTCTATAACTTCAACAGGTTTTTTTGAAGTTTTTGCGGTCTTGGTGATTTTAGCTTTTGAAGCTGCAGCTTTAGTTGTTTTAGGGCTCTTGGACTTGGTTGTCTTTTTTGGAGGCATTGCTATACTGACTTATTGAATGGGAATCTAAATTTTTTTAAAAGCAAAAAGTAAATAAAAAATTTTAGCAAAAAAAATTGTTAAACTTTAGAAAATGAAAATTTCCCAAAAGGTGAAAAATGAAAAAATTTGAAAAATAAAACGAAAGAAAAAAAGTTGCTAAATTCTTCAGTCGGTCGACCTTTGTTTTTTGGCATCGACAACATGAATTGAATAGATTCTTACTAGAAACTGAAATAATTCGTTAATATTTGATTTTTGTTACTGGAGACGACGCATTAGCCGAACATTAACGCAACATGGGTAAAAGAAAGTCATCTGCAAAACCTGTGAAAAAATTAAAGCAAAGATTGGATACACAGTTTACTTGTTTATTCTGTAATCATGAAAAAGCAATCAATTGTACAATTGATAAAAAGACAAATATAGGTACGCTTACTTGTAAGATTTGTGGACAATCTTTTCAAACTGCCATCAACTCATTATCTGAACCAATTGATATTTATTCTAACTGGATTGACGCTTGTGAAGCAGTTGCAGAAGAAGAAGCTAAACGTGTAGCTGTCGAATCTAGAGATTATGATGATGATGAAGGTAATGCCTTTGATGATGATGATGATCATGATGATGATCATGAAGCTGATGCTGAAAAAAAGCCGTTCAAACGTGTAACGAAAGTTGAAGATTATGATGAAAGTGATGACGATGACTTTTAAATTAAAAATATCTAAAATTAAATATAAAGGATAACTTTAATCATTTTCATTTTCGTAGCTCTTTTTTAAATTAGCTTTTGTACATTAATATACAGATAATAGACTCTTACAATAGTTACAAAATAAAAAATATAAATTAGTTCAAAATAGTACAGAAACAAAATCTGGTAAAAAAAATGATAAACATAATAATACAAAGTAAGTAAATGAAAGTTATGCTCCACCTTTTGGCCTTCCTCTACCTCTACCCCGACCCCTTCCTCTACCTCTTGGTACCTTGCCGGCTTTAGTGCCTCTAACTCTTCCACTGCGTTTTCCTCTGGTTGAAGAAGATAATCCACGCTTAGAACCACGGTTTCCTTTAGCTTTTTCCCTGTCTTTACCTCTAGATGCAGCTAATCTTTCACCAAATGTTGATTCATTTTCGTTGAAATTCTTTCTTCCATTTTCACTTTGACTGTCACTGTCACTATTACTGTCACTATTATTGTCGTCGCCGTTTCGACTTTCATTTTCACTTCTAATTAGCGTTTGGCTTATATTTTTAACAGCATTTACATTTTCATTCTCATTTGTTTCACTTTCATTTTCATTTGCACTCTTAAAAACAGATTTAGAAGAATTAATATCAGAATCTAGATATTCTTGTCTTTTTGATACGTCATCACATTTTTTAACAGTTGGAATGACGTTATGACCAATAAATTCAACATCAAAATTTCTTAGGATTCTTTCACTCGAAGAAGGTGGCGGTGAAAAACGTGATTTTTGTCTTTTTCTAATCTGTAATTTGGAAACTTTAATATTTTTATTGAAACCTTCTGTTTTCTCATCTACTTCATGTTCGTTATCACTATTAGTTTCCAACGCTCCTGTACCAATTGGCTTTTTGTCAACATCGTGAACAATAAAATTATCTGCTTGTTCGACCAGATCTGTATAATTTTTTGGTAAATGATCTTCATTCAAGTTCACTGGATCGTCATCGGATCCGTATGATAAAACTCTGTTTGCAAGAAAATTCAATGAGGTTTTGGAGCTATCTTCTAAAAATAATGCAGTATCACCATTTAGTGTGTCAGATATTTTACGTGATGGTGAGCGTGATCTTGTACGTCCCGCAACAGGCGGTGCACTAAGTTTTGAATCTTCAAGATGAATACGTTTGTTGTTAAACTGTTCTTCCGTTTCTTCTTGTTTTTTGGTATTGTCACCTCGGCCACGTTTTAGTGTCTTTTCAATATAATCAATTTTGACAGTTGGGATAAGTTTATCAGTATGCTTGATTTCATAAGTTTCAGATGAAGATAAATTTGGCAGTGGTAGTGGTGGTGGTGATGATGATGATGATGCAGCAACATGAATAGTTTCAATTTCTTCCTTTTCAAGTTCATCATCAGCAATATCTTCAGTCCTATTGATTGAACCATCATAATTTTCATTAACGCTTATTACTAGTGCGTGTTCATGTTCTTTCACTTCAATAACTGGTGTTGATTCGTCTTCATGCACTTCAATAAGTGGGGTTAATTCTTTTTCCTCGATTCCAATGATTGGGGTAGATTCATCTTCATGAACTTCAATGAGTGGTGTTGATTCCTTTTCTTCCTTAACAGTTACACTATTTTCTGATGAATAATCCACAGTCATTTTCTCAGCTTGAATACCAGAATCCATATCTCCATTATCAAAGCTTTCATTTTTAATGGATTCATTTTTAGTTTGATCATCATACAAATCTGAAGCAATTTTATCTGTAGTAATATCTAATGTAGAAGACCTAGAAAATAGTTTGTTAAAAACACTAAAAATACCACCAGGTCCAGGCTCCTCTAAATTGGGTTCTTTCACTTCATCATTAACAACAACATCATCATCGTGTAGTCTTATTTTTTCCAAATTTTCGGCTTCCTCTAATAAACTATTTGATTCATCAAGTTTTTGACATTCAATGGATTTCAATACAAGAATCTTAACTGCATCGGTTTCGTCTGATTCCAGTTGTTTTTCATCCTTGATATTCTCTTCAGCAACTTGATTGCTCTCTAACAAATTTTCTTCTGAACTTGGTGTGTCCTCTAAGACAATCAGTTCATTAATATATGCTTTTGAATTCATGTGAGCTGAAGAAACAATTCGACTCTCTTTTCCTTTCATAAATTCATCATCTGAATATTGAATGTTTTCACAAGCATTAGTTACATGAACCAATTCTGTTTCATTAACAGAACATTCATCTACATCTGATGCAGAATTTATATCTTCTTGATGTGGTTCTTCAACTGATTCTTTTTTAATAATCTTAAAATTTTTTTCTTCGGGATCCTTATTTGATTTTCCAATCTCTGATACATCACTTGAGACACTTCCTGACTTTTTTTTAATTTCTTCTTGAAATTCTTCACCATTCGAATCTTCAGCAAAATTTTCAACGCTATCAATTGTGTCATCAGATGCATCAACAAAAGCGCCATTTGTAAAATCAGTAATTGCATCCAAGAAACTAGAAAAAAAAGGTTGACCAGTAAATACATCCGGTTCACTTCCAGAATGATCAATGGTATCAACGTCTATTGTAGATTTATCTGTATTGCGACTCCCAATTATTGATATATCATCTGAAAGTGAGTTTTTTTTGTCACTAATTATATGAACTGGAGTATTTACAATTTGAGGTTCATTTTGTTCAATCTGTATTGCGTCAGTTAATTCTGCCTTAGTTTTTTCAATTTGTTTTTCAGTTATTTCGTCTGCTGAGTTCTGAATGTTTTCAACCGGTCCAATTTCTAGAAAGCTACCAGCATTTTTCTCCTCTTCATCTTCCTCCTCTTCCTTTTCATCTTCCTCCTCCTCCTCTTCATCATCATTATCAACATTTTTTTTTCCAAATGTTTCATTTACTTCTGCAAGTGTTTCTACTTCTGGAGTTTCGGTAATTGATTTCTCTTCGGAAACGTTTACTTCTACATCAGTAGATACACTTTCGGTGCTATTCTCAATATCAATTGACAATGATGAATTGTTTTTACTTATCGCATCATTTGGAAGTTCTTCTTTGTTATTTGATCCTTCAAAATTATCTGTATACTTCATGTTTTGGCTTGATTTATCTAATCCTTTTGTAAATGTTTCATTGTTACTAACTATATTTTCCATATTAACAACATCTAAATCAGGTTTAAATTCAAAATGATCAGTTGAAAGATTTGTAGAAGAATTTAGTTGGCTAATTTCAGGCTTACATTCATAAGTACTTTTTAAAAGACTTTCATAGGTACTTTCTGAAAGACTTTCATCAGTGCTTTTAGGAACACTTTGGTGGATATGTTCTAATGCTTGGATATTATTATATTCGTTTGCAGGAAAATTAACATCAATAATTTCTTCAACGCCCATTTTAGCACTTGTATTGGTTTTAGCAGATGTTGGTCTTAACCAAGAAAAAGGGTTAAAAAATGAAAATAGTTTCTTTGCACGTTTAAAAGAAGTTAAATTGTTCTCACTTTTGACACCAATAGCTTCTTCTGTAATTTCATCAAATGATCTTTTCAATGGATTAATATCTAATTTAATGCTTTCATTCTCAACAAATTCATCTTGGTTCTCATTTTCTCGAGATGCAGCAGAAAAAATATTAGAATCAATACTTTCCAAATCAATTGTTTTTTTGTCTCTAGTTTCATTCTGATTTGCTTCATTTACATCTTGTAACTCATCTAATTCAGCCGATCTTTCTGGTTCTTCTTTTACTCCAGCTAAAATATCAACACTACTATTATTGTTATTTTCCTCATTAACATAAAAAGATTGATCGGCATTTGACACATCTTCGTCTGAATTTAGATATGTTTCACCATATACACCACCAGGAATTGGAGATCTGACTTTAGTTAATAATTCTGCTAAACTGTCATGAGCTAATGAAGTGATGTAATTTTGTTCGTTAAATTTTTCTTCTGTTTTATCGGAAACGCCAGCAATAGATGATTCGGATAAAGCATTAAAACTTTCGACATTTGGTGCATCTGCTATTGGTGTACTTTCTTTAGATCCTAAAATTTCATTAATAACGACAGTTTGAGTCAATTTATTTGACTTATCTTCCTTGCTAATAATTTCATCTGATTCTTCTTTTTCTTCATCTGTTTCCATATTGCTTTTTCCATTAAAATTTCCAATTCCCTCATCCACTTTTACACTTTTTGATATTTCTAATACGTCTTCTTCTTCTTCTTCTCCTACTTCTTCTTCTACTTCTCCTACTTCTTTCTTATCGATTTTTAAAATAGAATATTCATTTTCTGGGGTAATGTTGTTGACAGTAACAGGGCTTTTAGTTGATTGCATTGAAATGATTGTTTCCAGTTCTGCATCGTTGATATCACCAACAGCTTCCGTAACATCTTTAACCAATTTATCATTTTCCTCTTCAAGATCAGATTCGACCAGCTCACCAGCACTTTGCCTTGAATGGATGGTTAATGATGAGTTTAGTAGGGCAATAAGTCCAGAATGTAGTTTTGCTGGTTCGGATAATGGTGGTTTAGGTGGTGTAACAGGTTTAAATACAATAGCTCTTGGTGGTGGAGTGGATAAAACAAAAGATTTATTGGCAAGATGGTTTTCCAGTGTAGATATTGTTTCAACTGTTGGAGTGGATTCGCCAATAAATGAATCTTCAACGGAAGAATAAAACACAGTTTTCTCCATAACAGAATCATGCAAATCTGTATTTTTGTTAGTAGCTTCATTGTATTCGCTTTCAGGATGAACATACATTATTTCAGTTTCATCACTAGTTTGATTAACTTTATTTTCTTCGATTTCGGATTCTTCTTCGGATTCCTCTTTAGATTCTTTGTTTAGTTCACTATCAATCTCAGCAGCATTTTCTTTCTGTTCTTCAGCTTCCAATTCATCTAACTTGCTATCTAATGACCTTAATGGTTCAAATTTTTCGTGAACTACTTCTTCAGCAGATTCAATTCGTTCGTTAATTTTTTTTAAAAGTTCCATATCTTGATTGTATTGATTATTAATACTAAAAGAGTTATTACATTCAAGTTGATTTAGCATAGCAGCATCTGCTAACTTTGCAAATTCATAAGCATAAGCAGCATTCAATATATCATCACTTTGATTGTAAACATTCCTTTCAATCTGATTATTCACATTTTCATCTGATAGGTTATCATGATATTCATCTAATAGATTATCATTATTTTCAGCTGATAGATTATCACTATTTTCATCTGATAGATTATCATTATTTTCAGAATAAGTATAGTTATCAGACTCTGAATCTAGTGAAACAAAATTATTCGAAGTCTTTGTAGCGTTATTATCAGTGTTAGTAGGAGTAGAATTTTCATTCATATAATAGTTATGAAAAATCGGTTCTGATACATCGACATTATTTGAATTGGAAAATGCCGCAATCTCATCGTCATTGCTGACTTCCTTTTGAACATCGCTATATTTTTCTTCATTAAAATACTCTTCATTTGATTTGTACTCACCAACAAATTGATCCTTTTCGCTTCTATTTATGTCTTCATCCTTGTCTTCATCCTTGTCTTCATCCTTGTCTTCATCTGTTTCCTCTACATCTTCACTTTCACTTTCATGTATTTCAGCGTAGCCAACGTTTTGAATTCCATACGGTTTTTTAGAGCTAAATCCTCTAAAGGTATGAGAAGTTGAATATGTATTTTCATCTTCATCATGTCCCTTGAATTCATGTTCTTCTATTAGTTCTTCGTCATTAACAATACTAATTTCTTGAGAACTATCAATTTTGTTTGAACTTAGAGGTTCATTGAATTGTTCTTGTTGTTTATTTTGTTTATCAATTTCCTCTTCAGATTCGGATAAAATTATAATATCACCATTGTCAAGCTGCAAATTTTCATTTTTTGGAAAGGCATTAGACATATTTTCAATATCATCAAACTGAGAGAGACTACTTGAAATATCTTCCTCGTTACTCACTTCATTATCTGATACTTTTAAACAGTCTGACTCTACTTCTATTTCAGACATTTCATCGTCTGATAATTGTTTGATTATATTACTATGTGACTGCAATTCTTTATATAAATTTGATATACGTTTCTCTCTTTGTAATTCATTTAACTCTTTTTGTTTTGCATGTTCTTGCTTAATTCTATACTCATATTCCATATTTGCATAATATGCGTCTTCATCTTCAGTTGACATTTGCTTATACGCTTTATATCGATTCTGCAAATGCTTTAAAAATGAGGTTTTCGTATCATTAGCATTGCTTGATTCATTTCTAGAGTTAAGCAGTGGAAATGAATTATCTTCAGGCTCGGTTAGTATGTGGATATTAGCTCTTTCTGCAATTTGAACCCAATATTCAGGTTCATCTAATACTTCGTCTTCATCATATAAAAAAGTAACATCTGGATTGTTAGCATAATGTCTTCGTGTTGCTTGTTCCATTAATGTGTTCCTTCGTGACAAACGAATTACCAACTTTTCATCAGTTTTCTTAGTTGTTAACTCATTTGACTGGCCGTTTTGGAGCACATTTTTTATATCTCTCGTCATTTTAAATAAGCAAAAACTATATAATCAGATATTTTCAACTACTGAGCTCTGTAATTAAAAAATTGGTTACGGTTTTCAAATCCTTCATTAAGTCAATCAAACCTAATTCATGATGAAGGAGAAAACAAAAATAACAAAAAAAAGTATTAACATCCGTGCACCCCTAGACAGGTTTTCTAAAAGTGGAAATATTGGTGATTCTTTGTCACACAGGCATCACTATCGACTAGATCAAAGTTTGGTTTTAATTGATTAGTGAGGTATATATTGCAATGGCGACACAAGAGGTTTATACTAGTGTAGAAAGCAATAATATTGAGTTAGATGTTGGATTTTACGACCCATTTTCGGTTTTTCAGGGCGGTTTCCGTTCTGATTTTGAAAAACATGTCAAAATTCCATCTTTTTATTGGAAAGATAACAATGATACATTAAGAGTTCTTAAAAATATAAAGTTTAATTTCATTGAAGAAATACCTCATAATAAATCTAAAAATATTATTTATTTAAAATTTATGTTTATTTCATGTCAATCAGTTGATGATTATCGTGCAAAAGTTAGACCTCTGATTTTACAATGGTTGAATAGTAATAAATCATTAATTCCAAAGGTCCCATATTTTATATTCTTTTTTGAAAATACCGAATTAATTTCAGCTACTGACAAATATTTGAAAACTAATATATTTCACAAACTAAAGACGGATTTCGATAATAAAGAGTTTGGAATTGAAAATTTATTTAAAATTAAGTCAATGTATTCAACACAAGAAGATCGTGTTGAAACTTGGAAATTAATTAATGCATCAACTAAAACTTTACTCTCTGGCTCTATCAATTTACAACTGGCACATTATAGCGATGATTTGAATGCCACTGCTGAAATATTGCAACATCTTAGCCAATATCAAGAGGCATTAGCTTGTTATTCAAAACTGTTTAATTTGTATCCATATATTAAAAAAGAAGATTTTGAATCTATAGAGCTATCAAATTTTATTGAATTACTATCATTGAATGATTTCGCAAAATCAGATGATTCATCAAATTTATTATTGAAGATTTGGTATTACAAAAAACAGGAAATAATACTTTCTTTGCCAAACATTACCAATATTGTTTATATTAAGAATATGTGTAGGTTGGCCCAGACATTGTTATCTTTTTTAAATTCAATGGAAATGTGTTATAAGAGAAACGAAATTTGTTATATCATGATAAAAGACTTTTTATCAAATAAATATCTTTGCAAAATAATTGAGGACAATCAAAGCAGTGATAAAAGTATAATATCATTTATTGGAAATTTAAAATTGTTACAAAGAAATGAATTGATTTCGCTGGGAACCTCCAAGAATTATTATATTAAAGGATCAATGTCGATAATTGATGTGCAATTTAATAAAACTAAATTTGAAACTAAAGATAAAGATTTAGCATTAATATTGAAATCTGAAACTAGTTTCATTGAAAAAGTTATTGATTTGACACGTGACTTAATTACAATGTATGATGAATCATCAATTAATATGAATACAATTGCAATGCTATCAACTGAACTAGCCTTGATTCTCTATTATTCTACAGATGATTATGAAACATCATGTGATCAGTTAGTTAAATCTTATGATTTTTTCTTTACAAATGGTTGGAAATATATTGGTGTTTCTTTATTAGAAGTATATATTCAAAATCTTGATAAGCTAGTTGATATTCACGGTTCTACGGTGATTTTTCAACTTATTTCCAGCTATGTCACATTAGCTTCAAGCAAAAGTACACGATTTGATGAAAAACGTTTTAGGGAATTATCTTCGAAACTTACAACACGAAAAGTTTTGAAATGCAACGACCTATTTACTACTAAAAATTTTTCACCAGTTTATTGCAATGAAGTTGATATTTACAAACTTGATTTAAATTTAAAGTCAAAATTACATTGTAAAGTTGATAAGATTAGATTAATTATGAGAAATAAAAACAACGATATAATTGAATTTTCTTGCGACGATCTTACATTAAGTGATGATAATAAAATTACATTATCTTGCTCAAAAATGTGGCTTGATGATTATAAAGTCACCAACATAACCATAGCTGTAGCTAAATTTGAAATGGTACAAAATTTAAACATGAAAATTCATTTAACGTCAATCGACTCTTTTTATGATACCACTGTAAACGAATTGAAGAATAACACAAAGGCAATAATGAAGATTCCACGTACTAGAACATTAAATTCGGATACATTGGTATTTGAGGTTAATGTCGGATCTAATCCAATCAAGGACGTTGAATTGATATTTATGAAAAGTGATCCTGACAAACTTTCAAAAGAAAATAAATATACAATTAATATTGTTCACAATGAGAAGTCGGAATCAATAGATTATGAAATGATTGAAAATGATAAACAAATCTTATTCAGATTAAAAAACAATTTATCTGTACAAACGGGTAATAAAATTTTGCTAAATATTCCTTATTTCTTTCCACCTGATGTTTCAAATACATTATTAGATGTTAAATATACTTTAAATTTTACATCTGCTAATCTTGCTAATGGTTCAATGATTACATGTTCAAGAAAATATTATAGCCAAATTGAAAGTTTATTACCCATTGCAGTTGCTGCAAATGAAATTTTCCGTTCTTCTCGTTTATGTGACTCGACCGTTTCAACGTTTTCATTATTTTCACAATTTACATTGAATTCAATTTCTGTTGACAATCCAATTAGAATTCAAAATGTGGAACTAAAATCTGAAAACTTGAAAATTGAAACTTGGAAGTCTCCTAAAAATATAATTGCATTTATGGATCAAGGCTCTACATTTTTTTATAAAATTAGTGATTTTAATCATGATGAAGTTTTACTGAAGATTGAGTATAATACTATAAAAAATGAAATTTTGCAATGTATGGATATTGCATTCAAAAATTATTTAGAAACAAATAAAGTTGAGAAAAGTGAATTTTACATGTATCATGTAATTGGAACAAAAGTTTGGAGCTCACTTAACTATAAGTATAATTTTTATGCATTAACTCAAAGAATTATACCTCTTGATTTTTGTATCGAGAATATTAATCAATTTATGAAATATATAAATAAAAAACATATCTCAGAATATAAAGCACATATCAAAAATTTCATCGATTCTTTGAGCAGTTTGGAGATGAATGATACATTTAAGAATGAATTATTTGCACAAAGCAAAAATGAATTATTAATTTCGGTTAACTTACCGAATATAAACATGATAAATGTTGTAAGTTATGATTTTAAGAAGGAGTTGCAACATTTAGTATGTGAACCAATTAATATAAAAGTTACATTAGATGTTCAATTGTTAAAACTTACAAAGAATCAAATTGAGGAATTTGATGCATTAGCTAAAAGAAGGGTTCGTTTTAGAAATAATGATGAGGAAACTGAAGATCTTGATCTAGCTGGCTCTGAAACTATTGATTTACAATTAGGATTTGTTGATAATGAACAAAAGTGGATTATTTCAGGTGTCAAAAATTTAATTGCCAGAGTCGATTTAAAGGAAGCTTTAACAAAGAAGGGAACCCGATTTGAATTTGATTTAACTTTTATACCATTGAAATCCGGTAAATTGCAACTTCCCACAATCCAAGTTAAGAATAATAATAATAAAGATTTTGCAATTGAAACTGATTATAAAAACACTTCAGAAAGTGTTTTGATAGTCTCTGAATTAAACAAGATAATTCATTCGTTTTAGGAAAATTAATATATGTTTACACTTAATAAATTGTATATAAATCTTGTATACCTTCTAACAAAGAGTCTGCATTAGGCTTTTTAGCAACAAAATCAGGTTTTATACCATTGTTTAATAAATATTCTTCAGTTGTTGGACCTATACTTGCAATTCTAAAATCTGGTTTTTGAGTACTTATTTGTTCAGTAATATATTCAGTTCCTTGTGGACTAAAAAAAACAATCCATTTTTCATAATCATTATCCTTTATCTTATCATAAATTGAACTGTAACGATCAACAACATCTTCCATAATTTCTGTTTTATAAGCAACTAATTCTTTGAGATCAAAACCTGCAGATGTAAGCTTTTTTGGTAAAATATCTTTACGGATTTCACCAGTTAAAAATAGGATTTTCTTATTTCCTTTACTATATAAATCATCGTTAATGATTAAATCAGATAGAATAGAACCATTACCAGCATTGATTCCACCTCTGATATCTTGAAATCCTAATTTTGTTAAAACATCAAACGTTGCAGGTCCCACAGTATAGGCAGGTTTTCTCAAAATTAATTGAAGAGTTTTATCATCTTTAATTGTAGTTAATACCATGTCTAAAGATTCTATACATCTTTGAGATGTTATAATAAATGCTTTGTAATCATTTAAAAAGCTATCAGATGTTAAAAATTTGACAATTTCTGGATGATTGATTGGTGTATGTGTTAGTAGTGGAACAAAATATGTTTCTAACGAATGCTCAGAAAATTTTTCCTGATACGGATCATATGGAACAGTAACGTTCTTTAACAGTATGATAGACTTGGTCATCCTTTTGTAATGAAATTCTCATTCAAGGATTATGATACACATGCTTAAATAGACAAAATTCATGAAATATTTCGTCCGACAAAAATTTCATGTGGTGATTTCCTAAACAGTAAATGGAAACTTATCTAATATTATAACATTTTTTACTTTACACCTTTTTATTTAAACAATTATAAAAATTTGGTTAAGTGGATGTAGGATGTTTAGCTTTGTTAAAAGAATGTATAAGCTTAAACGGTCTTAGTGAAGGTTCACTTAAATTATCTTGTAAAATAGAAGAATCATTTTCAGAAAATGAAGAATCTTCATGTGATGATGATAAAAGTGAGTTTGAATGTTCACTAATTTCAATGATTGAATCGTCATCAATAGCATCATCTTTAACAGATTTATTTGACGAGTCTTTAAAAATGGATTTCATTGTATCATGAATAATATAGAAATCATCTAAATTCTGTTTAACTAGCGTATTAAATCTTTGAGTGTCATCCTTTAAATCGGATGTTAAATCATGTTTCAATTTAAAGAGAGTATTGTTGATATTAAGTAACTTAGAATTTGGAATTTTAAAACTATTAATTGAGGTTTGAAAGGATTCGAATAATTCAGTGAGTTCTTCATCAATTTTAGCATTACATAATGTTAATAATGATGATTTATTACTTGAATAAGATTTTTGAACTAAATAATATTCAAATATTAATAAATTAACTTCTTTAATAACTTTCAAACATTTTTGTTTGCATTTATCCATAATATCATAAAATAATTCGGAATTGTTATCAAGTTCAGATGTTCCAACATCAAAAATGGTTGTATATTCTAAGCAATCAATACCAAAAAGTTGATTTTCTAAATGTAGAAAGCTACTATTAAATAATCCATAAATGACAGAAACCCATGATATAATCCATTCGTCACTACAAAATTTTAAATCTGAAATTTTATCATTTGTTGATACATCTAATTTTTTAATTTTATTTGAATTATTATTAATAAGTGAATTATGATCAAGTAATTTTTCTTCAATATTTGATAATCTTTTCATAAATTCAAATAATAATGAATTAATCGAGTTTGAATAAAAATTTTTTTCAACAAATCCAGTTGCTAATGGTAATTCAGACATTAATGTATCAGCATCATTATTAATATTTTCAAACTCTTTCGATGATTTTTTCAAAAATTCACTAACTTCTATTGCAGAATTCAAACATGAAATAATTCTTTCTTGTGAACTTTTTGTTTTATTATCATCATCCTTATTGATTGATTCAATTAATTCAAACTTCGCAATTGATGCTTCAAATAAAATTTGAGAACTAATCAATAATGAATTACATTTATAAATATCAACCTCTTGATCTTTCAACTTATCATTTAAGCTGATAACATTACTATCAATTGACTTAATAGATTCATTCATTTTATTGTTAATATCATTAGTAAATTGATTCATTTCAGTTTCAAGTTTTTCCGATGTGGATTTTGTCTTTACTAATGAATCATTAATTTGAACTACATCCAACTTTAACTCTTTTATTCTTTCGACATAACTTTGAACTTTAATCATATCTGAATGAACAGTATTTTTAATTTTTAAACATGTTGATTTTGCATCTGAAATTTTAGTATCTAATTCAAGTGATTTATTGGTAATTAAATCTTTGAATGAAGTTCTTTGTTGTTCTAATTCTTTTTTAAAAAATCCTAATTTTTCAATATCAATAATTTCATTGTCTTTCAAAATTGATTCAATAACATTTTCACTACTTTGTAGCTTTTCATGAATTGCAGTTAAAGATTGAGATAATAATTTATTAGTTTTAAATAATTTAATAGCTAAAATAATACTAATTATGAAGAAAATGAGAAAAATACCAATGATAAAAAAAATTAAAATCTTTAATAAATCAAAAAATTGATCCTTTTTCAAAAATAGCTGTTTCATTTCTTGAAAATATGATTCTTTATCAAGATGACTTTGAAATTCAATAAATGATTCATTATCTGTATATAAAGATCCAAAAAGAACACCTAAAATAGTGGCACTTAATCCAAAAATATACGGTGTTGGCCCATTTTGGATGAAATGAGGAATAAAGTGTGAAACTGTTTCACTTGCTGCTTCAATGAATTGTTGTGTGAACATGTTTATCAATTGATAACAGAAAGAACAAATGGAAAAAGGATGGTTTGAACAATGTCAAACTTCCAGTTAATGATAGCAAATAACTGTTAACTTAAACCATTTTCATTATTTATTCTATGGTTAATATCGATAATGAAGTTGTACGTGGAATATTGATAAATAACAAAAAATCTAACAATTTCAACATGAATTTGTTACTTGTCCAAATATAAATGTCTGAAAAAGGAATAAATAAATAAAATAAGAAAATGGGTTTTTCGTTTTATTTTATTTTTTTCTTTTTTTTTCGCTCGGATAAAGTAGGGTTCTCTATTGTTAAGATTGTTCATCATCAACAACTAAGTGTTAATTTATAATATTTTATTAACTATAATAACTAATCGAATTATGGGCCTTGGATCCAAGGATAGTAGTAGTAGCTCACAACGAAGATCGAGTGTAAGTAGAATAATACGATCATTTTCACAAGCTTTAGGTATAACCAAATCGCAATTTGATGTTGAAAAGATCGTATCATATAAAGATGGTAAATTTATTATGAATAATGAAGAATTACAGAAAATACTGGAAAATGGTACAGATAATGAACAAATTATGGCTATTCAATTATTGGAAGAAGAAATGATTAATATTACATTTAATAAAAGGCTTTATTTGTGGAGGATTATCAAGAATGATATTGATCTTAAAATGGAAGGCTCGGTTAGAACCGAATGTTTTAAATTATTAAATACTATATTGAAAATTAATGAAGTTCCTGATGATTCTATTAATGAATTATTTAATGATATTTATAAAAATTTTCAGTTAAATGATAATGGTGGTAGTGGTGATCGTGATACGAAATTAATTATTTCATGTTTCCATAATTTAATTAAAAATATTAATGAATTAAGATCATTTAATGATGCAACAGATATAAAATTAAACGATTTTTTAAATCAATTATTCAGAGAATGTTTAAATTTAGATGAAGAAGCACAAGTTTTAATAATATCACTAATTTCAGAATGTATTAAAAAGGATCCAAATTTATTTACTAAGGAAGAATTAGAATTTTTATTAGACAAAATAATTTTAATTAATATTAAAACATTAAATCTATTAACTATTAAATCATTTGTTGAATTTTTTGAAAGTTACTTATTAACAAATGGAGAATTTATTAATCAATTATATACTATTTTTTCAATACTTGGATGTGCCAATTATATAGAAGAGATTGATTCAGTTACTAAATGTGAAACATTTCTTGATAAATTAATAATAGGTGAATATGGAGGCAAAGTATTAATCACATTATGTGATGTAATTAGTTGTAAATACGATGATATTTATGAACATAGAGTAGGGGATAAACCAATTCTTGGATGTATTAGATATTTTGGATATATTCTTAAATATCTTGGGGTTAATGACATTATTACGAAATTTTTTCATTCAAATTTATATTATTTATTTCAATCATTTATAAAAGTTTCTAAAAATAAGGATACTTTCAAATCAATTGAAATATTAAAATTTATTGATGAAATTTTAGAGAAACCATATTCAATCAAAGGATATTATAAATATTTTATTGAACAAAATTTATTTTGGGAATTAATTAATAATTTAAATTGGGAAACTGAAGATAATGATATTAAATATAGTTATCAAGTTGTACAAAACGAATTATTTAATAAATTACAAATTTTAGAAATTAATTTATATTACAAAAAGAAATTAATTGATTATTTTGAAATAAATTATAAAATTTTATCATCTTATAACATCGAATTTATTTTAAATTATTATTCTGATAACTTATTATGCGTTTGTGGCACATCAAATTGGAAAAAAAATTGTGAATCAATAATTGAGAAATATTATTCAATTTTGCCATTGAAAGTTTTAAATATTTTAAAAAACTCATTTTTACAATGTCTTTCATTAAAAATTGATGAACCTTCCCTGAGTTTTTATATTAATATAATTTGTTATTTATGTATTATTAACATACCATTTGAATTAAATAATGATATATTGGATCCATTAACTAATGTTATTATACAATTAGATGATAAAATGTTTGAGAAAGTTATAGTTGATTATTTCAAAGAAATTATTAATTCAAAAGATTTAAATATTGAATTTATGGATAAATCAATTATTTTAATAATTTTTAAATCAATTAAAGATAATAAAAGAATGAAATTTTTAACTGATGAATTATTCAAAGTTACAAAGAGTTTAAAAAATGAAACGGTGATTATATATCATTTAATCTTAATAACATCAGTTAGATATGATGAAGAAGGAGGAGCATATTATTTGGAACAATATAAATCATTTGAATTTTTCCCTGAATATTTCATTGACAACAAAACTGAAAAATTTGATGTAGACTTAAATATGAATAAAGTATTAGAACTATATATTGATATTTTAGCAAATAGTGAAAATATGAAACATTATATATTCATTTGTGAAAACATTCGAAATCAACTTTTAAATGTTGAATTATTTAGTAATGAACAAGGAACTGATTTAATTATTAAGTTATTTAAGCTGATTATATCCCAAGTTGAAGAAGTATATACGTTTAAATTTAAAATATTGAAAAAAAATATTAATATTAGAGTTATATTGATTAATTTATTATATGGATTTTTTGGATATATAGATATAATTGATGAAAGGGAATGGTATGAAATAATTAAAAGCATAATTATAGAATTTAAATTTGCATCAGATGATAATAAGATTGAAATTATAAATTATTTAAATATTTGTATGTTTGAAATTCCACAAATTATGAAAGATTTCAAATTATCTGTATTGAAGATAATAAATGATGATATTGGTAAGGATTCCGATTTATTTTTCTCAAATTTAGAAATTTTATTTAATATAGTGAATGGTGAGTTGAATAATGAAGAACGTGAGATTATTAAAGGAATTTTAAAGTTTATTGAAAACTTAAAATGTGATGAAAGTTGTGATTTTGATTATATTAAGGATTATAAAGTACTGAATGAAATTATTGAAAATTTGATTAATGATGATCAAGAGAAGATTGAGAGGATATTGAAGCCGAAAGTTAAAATTAGATTAGTAAACGCTGATAATGGTTTGATGAATCGGTTATCAGGGTGTCTGGAAGAAGATAAGATTTCAAAGTATTTAGATATAAATGACAATATAGTAGAGGGGGCAGTTGATGATGATAATGGTGGTATAACTGTTATGATGACTGATAATGATTATGAAGATGAAGATGAGGATAGATGTGGAAATGAATATTTGGGTAAGAGGATTGTTATGCAACGTATTGAAAATTTGAAATATTTTAATATTCATAACTATAATTTTAAATATGTTAACATTAAAAATGTTATTATAGAAGAAGATAATTTAGTTGAATATTTGAAAAGATTAATTCAAATATGTTCAATTTCGACGATATAGTCAAGATAATTTTTGCAGTCGATACAAAAACAAAGTATATAGGCATTTTATATAAGCTTATTTATTTAGTTAGTTAGTTAGTTAGTTAGTTGTTTGTTGATCGTTTAGTTTATTTGTTCTTTTCACTTCTATTTAAATAAATTTTTGCAGTGAAAGGTTCTTCAATTAAAAGAACAATTTGGTACATAGTATAAACTAACGCAGTTGCAAATAAACCAGCTGGTTTAGCATAAAATAAACCGGTACCTAAGAAACATAAAGTTGAACCATCGTACATTGGATTATCACAGACATTGAATGGGAAACTGACGATTCTTTCATTGAATAAGAAACCAAAATGGTCACCTAAATAGGTACCAACTATACCTAACTTGAACATGGAACTTAAAACTAAGGTGGAACCATAAGAAAAGGAGATAATAGCTAAAATCTTACAAATTGCATTATCTAAATAAGGAGAAGTTGGTTGGTTTGAGATTGCAGCTCTATAGATTTCATCTCTGAACAAACCAAGAGAGAAAACAGATAAAGAAAACAGGTAAACTGCCAACTTCTTAGAGCCAAAACAAAGGGTTGACAAAGCTTTGGTGTAGTATTCAAGACGAGCACCAAAGTTCCAATAGAGGGGATTGAAAACGATAAAGAAAAGGGAAGCTGTTGGATGTGGGGTATGTTAGTAATTCTAGGTCACACGATAGAGATTGAAAATCAAGGTTCTAGCTTCGGAGTTGCAAGTCCGGGCCAACACATACTTTGGAAACGCTTGTCGGAGAAGTCGATGTCTTCGTAAAGACTGGACGCTATTTGCAGAAGAGACATGGTTGCTACTGACACAAGAACAGCCCAAGAGAGACGACTACAGTACACACTACACAAGCAGCACACCCCTGTCCTTATATACCCCCTCCGCTCCACTTGTCACATGCAGATCTCTCCACCATCATCCTACATGTGAATGTGCCAGTCGCTGTTCCAGCGCCTCCAGTTCGCGCGCGCGTCGATCGATCTGCGCCCGCTTCTCCACCAGCTCCTGTTGCACCCGCACCTCCAACGCCCGCACCCGCGCCTCCTCGGCCGCCGTCTCGTCCATCGTCGCGTCGGCAGCGGCTTCGTCGTCGGCATCTTGCGCCAAAGTCTTGGTTCGGTAGTTTTCGTAGAGAACCTCGTGTGTGAAATCCTTCAGTTCATTCAAATGTGTCGCCAATAGCGTATTTTTAACCGTGGATACTTCGCTGATTGCGTTGTCAAACACATCGATTGTCCCCCATCCATACTTCCTAACACGTTTTTTACCTTCTAATCCATTTGATCCCATAACAGCAAAGGGAATACTCTTTTGTAAATATCTGTTCAATTCAATGGTTTCATCATCTAACCCATCATCATATGTAAAATACTCATCATTAAAATTAAATATTGGCAACTTATAATGTTCAATATCTTCATTAATTAGTTTCTTGTTTAATTTTAATTCATCAATTGTTAATGAATCACTTTTACTTATACATGGAAGAATATTAACATAATTTCCCAATTCTTTCATTAATTCAACATCTATTTCCTTCAATCCGTGTCCTGTCGGTGTAATAAAATATAAACAGCAATGTATTCTACCATCTTTAAATCTTGGATTTCTACGTAATCTACTCTCTTCGATTAAAATTTCATCAAATTGATATTTAATATAATCTTTTATGATTTGAAATGATTGTTCATTAGCAAGACTTTTACCAAATCCAGGTGTATCAATTATGTTAAGATTAATTTTAACACCTTCATTATCTTCTAATTCAACACTTGATTTCCTTAATTCTAAGTCTCCAATTTCCGATCCGTAGCCATTTTCAACTATTTTTTCATCACATAATGTATTAATAAATGTCGATCTACCGCTACCTGATTCTCCAATTATCATAATCGTGAAATTTAAGGATTTTTTTAGAATTTTTTTCTTTCTCAACTATATGAAACTAAAAGGGGTGGGAGGGAAAAAGAAAGTATGGTTAGTATTTTATTTTTTTGTGATATAAGTTTCTTTTTTTTCATTACATACAGCTGATGAGCTCTCGATTACAGTAACCATGTTTGTTCTAAATAATGAGGTTTCAAAGTTAAGTTAGGAATAGACAAAATGGAACCTTGCTATGTAAACAACACATGTCGAGATTTTAGACTTTAGTGTTTCTAAACTGAAATTGAGAAATTCATTAAAAAGCAAAAAAATTAAAAATTAAAAATTAAAAATTTAAAAATTTAAAAATAAAAATAAAAATAAAAATAAAAATAAAATAAAAATAAAAAAAATAAAAAATACAGTTTTCTAATTTTCGTACTGTATAACTTTGAACTAAATAACAATTATTTGACTCAATAATTCATACTGCTAATTTCACTCAACTAATACATAATCCTAGTAGTTTTATTGTTTCATTCTATGAATGTAACAGTATCGTTCAAAACTGTCTCTAAATCTGACGTTCATCCCAGTACGTCCTAATTTTTCCGAAGTAATACAACTAACTGCTCCACATAGTTGATTGTCCAAAATTAATATCAACCGTAATATCCCAACTTGCATTATTGTTTACCAGTCAATTAACCGAAATAGTAAATTTGGTGATGACCGAAAATAGACTACTACCCAAAAAAGACAACTAAACTCAAAGAGGTAATTTGAACCTGACATAATAACTCAATAATACCTTCTAAAAATATACAATTACTCAAATAAGTAATTTTGATCCAAAAAGTAGTTATCCCATTAAAAAGTGACAGCCCAAAATGAGCAAATTTATCCCAAGTTGCTAAAAATGTCAAAAATAACAGATTACCCAAACTGGTAATTCTGATCAAAAGTGGTTAATCGATAAATACAAGATACGTAACTGTGTTACAGAAGTAGAATGATCAAAAACAATTCACGCATTCATACCTTGTTTAAATGACCGTGTGTGACCTAAAACAACCAAAAAATAACTCAAAATTATTCCAGAATAATAAAAATCATTTAATAGTTAAAATATGGGACTGGCTAATGACCTTAAAGAATGTAAATGACCTTGAAGGGTGCAAATGGTCAAAAGAAGCAACAGTAAGTAAATCGTTTATTGTTGATTTAGGCAGAAAATTAAGGTCCGAACAAGGCCCATAAAAGGCTTATCATTTCCCTTTATGGTTAATTGCATATATCTATCCCCTTATCATTCCTAATTAGTCAGTTTCAAATGTAAACAATAACAAAAGGTGGTTTAAACTGTAATTCTTGTACGAAACTCCCCTTATCGTCCGGGGTGTCATCAGAATACCTTGGTCATGCCTGTATTACATCCCTTTGCAAAATATGCATCTGAAGCAACATTAAAATGGTGTGTAGACTTTTTCTTTCTTTAAAAGATTTATTTAGAGCTAGCATTACAAGCCTAGTAAAGTTGGTCTTAATTTTGGAATGAAAGTCACCATTCTGAACAGTATTTCTGTCAAAGCTAATTCACGATGACTTTAATATCTTTTTTAGGGCTAGTCAAAATAACGTGACCCTTTTAACATTGTTGCCCCGTACACTCCTTTCGAAGACTTCGTTTATGCACAAAATTCATATTAATTGGCTTTAATTATTGCCATACATTCTGATTTATCTCTGAGACGAAAACTTCCTAACTAGTTCTTGATATTTTTACATCATATTTCTAACTTGATAGCTCTTTTTTATCAAAATTATTAGCGATATTTTCAATCGTAAAATCAGGTCAACTGTATGAAATACACTTGATTATATAACTTTCCTCTCCATTTATCTATGCAAATAAAATTATAAATACTAGTTAGATTACTAAATAACACGAATCTGTTGAAATAAATATTGTTCATTTTGTTATCTTCTATCTTTATTTTTTACATGTTACAACTTATATGTGATCTCTTATCTCTTGTCTTTAACACATTTTAATTGATTATCACACTTTATATTAAGAGTCCTTAATCTCAGTTTATTGTGTGGTTTAATTGGTGTTTTATAGTATATTTTATTTACCTACTTATTATATAATCTTGAAACCTATCCTAAGAGTCAATGCATTACAACATCACCATCACTCGGAAAAACCAATGATATCAAAAAAAAAGAGGAAAAATTTGAAATACGAACTTCAAAATTATACTAATAAAAAATAGTAAAAAGGTTATAAATCTGTTGAAAAGAATACTGTCCGTTCCGGTTTCTTCTATCTTCTATCTCTTATCTTATCTGTTATCTTATTTGTTATTCATTTATTTAATTATCACACTGTATACAAAGAGTCCGTAGTTTCTGTTTATTGTGTGATAATTAAATAAATGAATAACTAATAACAAATGAGATAACAGATAAGATAAGATATAACAGATAAGATGAGAGATAAGAGATAGGAGGTAATGGAATAAACAACTATTCATTTCAACAAATACCAGATATGACATATGACATATGAAGTAACAAAATGAACTGTATTTATTTCAACAATTGGTAATTTCAGAAATAAGATCTATATAATGTTATGTGTATTTAAACAAAAAAGAGGACATATTCTTCTTGTGGAAAAAATTACTGTGCAAAAATAAAGGGGAGCCGCTATTTTTGAGTCTACACACCACCGCGAGCGTCAGACGTACTTTTCA